>CM042983.1:33129934-33182848 GCA_023678885.1 Pogostemon cablin | reverse complement strand
GGGGGGGGGGGGGGGGGGGGGGGGGGGGGGGGGGGGGGGGGGGGGGGGGGGGGGGGGGGGGGGGGGGGGGGGGGGGGGGGGGGGGGGGGGGGGGGGGGGGGGGGGGGGGGGGGGGGGGGGGGGGGGGGGGGGGGGGGGGGGGGGGGGGGGGGGGGGGGGGGGGGGGGGGGGGGGGGGGGGGGGGGGGGGGGGGGGGGGGGGGGGGGGGGGGGGGGGGGGGGGGGGGGGGGGGGGGGGGGGGGGGGGGGGGGGGGGGGGGGGGGGGGGGGGGGGGGGGGGGGGGGGGGGGGGGGGGGGGGGGGGGGGGGGGGGGGGGGGGGGGGGGGGGGGGGGGGGGGGGGGGGGGGGGGGGGGGGGGGGGGGGGGGGGGGGGGGGGGGGGGGGGGGGGGGGGGGGGGGGGGGGGGGGGGGGGGGGGGGGGGGGGGGGGGGGGGGGGGGGGGGGGGGGGGGGGGGGGGGGGGGGGGGGGGGGGGGGGGGGGGGGGGGGGGGGGGGGGGGGGGGGGGGGGGGGGGGGGGGGGGGGGGGGGGGGGGGGGGGGGGGGGGGGGGGGGGGGGGGGGGGGGGGGGGGGGGGGGGGGGGGGGGGGGGGGGGGGGGGGGGGGGGGGGGGGGGGGGGGGGGGGGGGGGGGGGGGGGGGGGGGGGGGGGGGGGGGGGGGGGGGGGGGGGGGGGGGGGGGGGGGGGGGGGGGGGGGGGGGGGGGGGGGGGGGGGGGGGGGGGGGGGGGGGGGGGGGGGGGGGGGGGGGGGGGGGGGGGGGGGGGGGGGGGGGGGGGGGGGGGGGGGGGGGGGGGGGGGGGGGGGGGGGGGGGGGGGGGGGGGGGGGGGGGGGGGGGGGGGGGGGGGGGGGGGGGGGGGGGGGGGGGGGGGGGGGGGGGGGGGGGGGGGGGGGGGGGGGGGGGGGGGGGGGGGGGGGGGGGGGGGGGGGGGGGGGGGGGGGGGGGGGGGGGGGGGGGGGGGGGGGGGGGGGGGGGGGGGGGGGGGGGGGGGGGGGGGGGGGGGGGGGGGGGGGGGGGGGGGGGGGGGGGGGGGGGGGGGGGGGGGGGGGGGGGGGGGGGGGGGGGGGGGGGGGGGGGGGGGGGGGGGGGGGGGGGGGGGGGGGGGGGGGGGGGGGGGGGGGGGGGGGGGGGGGGGGGGGGGGGGGGGGGGGGGGGGGGGGGGGGGGGGGGGGGGGGGGGGGGGGGGGGGGGGGGGGGGGGGGGGGGGGGGGGGGGGGGGGGGGGGGGGGGGGGGGGGGGGGGGGGGGGGGGGGGGGGGGGGGGGGGGGGGGGGGGGGGGGGGGGGGGGGGGGGGGGGGGGGGGGGGGGGGGGGGGGGGGGGGGGGGGGGGGGGGGGGGGGGGGGGGGGGGGGGGGGGGGGGGGGGGGGGGGGGGGGGGGGGGGGGGGGGGGGGGGGGGGGGGGGGGGGGGGGGGGGGGGGGGGGGGGGGGGGGGGGGGGGGGGGGGGGGGGGGGGGGGGGGGGGGGGGGGGGGGGGGGGGGGGGGGGGGGGGGGGGGGGGGGGGGGGGGGGGGGGGGGGGGGGGGGGGGGGGGGGGGGGGGGGGGGGGGGGGGGGGGGGGGGGGGGGGGGGGGGGGGGGGGGGGGGGGGGGGGGGGGGGGGGGGGGGGGGGGGGGGGGGGGGGGGGGGGGGGGGGGGGGGGGGGGGGGGGGGGGGGGGGGGGGGGGGGGGGGGGGGGGGGGGGGGGGGGGGGGGGGGGGGGGGGGGGGGGGGGGGGGGGGGGGGGGGGGGGGGGGGGGGGGGGGGGGGGGGGGGGGGGGGGGGGGGGGGGGGGGGGGGGGGGGGGGGGGGGGGGGGGGGGGGGGGGGGGGGGGGGGGGGGGGGGGGGGGGGGGGGGGGGGGGGGGGGGGGGGGGGGGGGGGGGGGGGGGGGGGGGGGGGGGGGGGGGGGGGGGGGGGGGGGGGGGGGGGGGGGGGGGGGGGGGGGGGGGGGGGGGGGGGGGGGGGGGGGGGGGGGGGGGGGGGGGGGGGGGGGGGGGGGGGGGGGGGGGGGGGGGGGGGGGGGGGGGGGGGGGGGGGGGGGGGGGGGGGGGGGGGGGGGGGGGGGGGGGGGGGGGGGGGGGGGGGGGGGGGGGGGGGGGGGGGGGGGGGGGGGGGGGGGGGGGGGGGGGGGGGGGGGGGGGGGGGGGGGGGGGGGGGGGGGGGGGGGGGGGGGGGGGGGGGGGGGGGGGGGGGGGGGGGGGGGGGGGGGGGGGGGGGGGGGGGGGGGGGGGGGGGGGGGGGGGGGGGGGGGGGGGGGGGGGGGGGGGGGGGGGGGGGGGGGGGGGGGGGGGGGGGGGGGGGGGGGGGGGGGGGGGGGGGGGGGGGGGGGGGGGGGGGGGGGGGGGGGGGGGGGGGGGGGGGGGGGGGGGGGGGGGGGGGGGGGGGGGGGGGGGGGGGGGGGGGGGGGGGGGGGGGGGGGGGGGGGGGGGGGGGGGGGGGGGGGGGGGGGGGGGGGGGGGGGGGGGGGGGGGGGGGGGGGGGGGGGGGGGGGGGGGGGGGGGGGGGGGGGGGGGGGGGGGGGGGGGGGGGGGGGGGGGGGGGGGGGGGGGGGGGGGGGGGGGGGGGGGGGGGGGGGGGGGGGGGGGGGGGGGGGGGGGGGGGGGGGGGGGGGGGGGGGGGGGGGGGGGGGGGGGGGGGGGGGGGGGGGGGGGGGGGGGGGGGGGGGGGGGGGGGGGGGGGGGGGGGGGGGGGGGGGGGGGGGGGGGGGGGGGGGGGGGGGGGGGGGGGGGGGGGGGGGGGGGGGGGGGGGGGGGGGGGGGGGGGGGGGGGGGGGGGGGGGGGGGGGGGGGGGGGGGGGGGGGGGGGGGGGGGGGGGGGGGGGGGGGGGGGGGGGGGGGGGGGGGGGGGGGGGGGGGGGGGGGGGGGGGGGGGGGGGGGGGGGGGGGGGGGGGGGGGGGGGGGGGGGGGGGGGGGGGGGGGGGGGGGGGGGGGGGGGGGGGGGGGGGGGGGGGGGGGGGGGGGGGGGGGGGGGGGGGGGGGGGGGGGGGGGGGGGGGGGGGGGGGGGGGGGGGGGGGGGGGGGGGGGGGGGGGGGGGGGGGGGGGGGGGGGGGGGGGGGGGGGGGGGGGGGGGGGGGGGGGGGGGGGGGGGGGGGGGGGGGGGGGGGGGGGGGGGGGGGGGGGGGGGGGGGGGGGGGGGGGGGGGGGGGGGGGGGGGGGGGGGGGGGGGGGGGGGGGGGGGGGGGGGGGGGGGGGGGGGGGGGGGGGGGGGGGGGGGGGGGGGGGGGGGGGGGGGGGGGGGGGGGGGGGGGGGGGGGGGGGGGGGGGGGGGGGGGGGGGGGGGGGGGGGGGGGGGGGGGGGGGGGGGGGGGGGGGGGGGGGGGGGGGGGGGGGGGGGGGGGGGGGGGGGGGGGGGGGGGGGGGGGGGGGGGGGGGGGGGGGGGGGGGGGGGGGGGGGGGGGGGGGGGGGGGGGGGGGGGGGGGGGGGGGGGGGGGGGGGGGGGGGGGGGGGGGGGGGGGGGGGGGGGGGGGGGGGGGGGGGGGGGGGGGGGGGGGGGGGGGGGGGGGGGGGGGGGGGGGGGGGGGGGGGGGGGGGGGGGGGGGGGGGGGGGGGGGGGGGGGGGGGGGGGGGGGGGGGGGGGGGGGGGGGGGGGGGGGGGGGGGGGGGGGGGGGGGGGGGGGGGGGGGGGGGGGGGGGGGGGGGGGGGGGGGGGGGGGGGGGGGGGGGGGGGGGGGGGGGGGGGGGGGGGGGGGGGGGGGGGGGGGGGGGGGGGGGGGGGGGGGGGGGGGGGGGGGGGGGGGGGGGGGGGGGGGGGGGGGGGGGGGGGGGGGGGGGGGGGGGGGGGGGGGGGGGGGGGGGGGGGGGGGGGGGGGGGGGGGGGGGGGGGGGGGGGGGGGGGGGGGGGGGGGGGGGGGGGGGGGGGGGGGGGGGGGGGGGGGGGGGGGGGGGGGGGGGGGGGGGGGGGGGGGGGGGGGGGGGGGGGGGGGGGGGGGGGGGGGGGGGGGGGGGGGGGGGGGGGGGGGGGGGGGGGGGGGGGGGGGGGGGGGGGGGGGGGGGGGGGGGGGGGGGGGGGGGGGGGGGGGGGGGGGGGGGGGGGGGGGGGGGGGGGGGGGGGGGGGGGGGGGGGGGGGGGGGGGGGGGGGGGGGGGGGGGGGGGGGGGGGGGGGGGGGGGGGGGGGGGGGGGGGGGGGGGGGGGGGGGGGGGGGGGGGGGGGGGGGGGGGGGGGGGGGGGGGGGGGGGGGGGGGGGGGGGGGGGGGGGGGGGGGGGGGGGGGGGGGGGGGGGGGGGGGGGGGGGGGGGGGGGGGGGGGGGGGGGGGGGGGGGGGGGGGGGGGGGGGGGGGGGGGGGGGGGGGGGGGGGGGGGGGGGGGGGGGGGGGGGGGGGGGGGGGGGGGGGGGGGGGGGGGGGGGGGGGGGGGGGGGGGGGGGGGGGGGGGGGGGGGGGGGGGGGGGGGGGGGGGGGGGGGGGGGGGGGGGGGGGGGGGGGGGGGGGGGGGGGGGGGGGGGGGGGGGGGGGGGGGGGGGGGGGGGGGGGGGGGGGGGGGGGGGGGGGGGGGGGGGGGGGGGGGGGGGGGGGGGGGGGGGGGGGGGGGGGGGGGGGGGGGGGGGGGGGGGGGGGGGGGGGGGGGGGGGGGGGGGGGGGGGGGGGGGGGGGGGGGGGGGGGGGGGGGGGGGGGGGGGGGGGGGGGGGGGGGGGGGGGGGGGGGGGGGGGGGGGGGGGGGGGGGGGGGGGGGGGGGGGGGGGGGGGGGGGGGGGGGGGGGGGGGGGGGGGGGGGGGGGGGGGGGGGGGGGGGGGGGGGGGGGGGGGGGGGGGGGGGGGGGGGGGGGGGGGGGGGGGGGGGGGGGGGGGGGGGGGGGGGGGGGGGGGGGGGGGGGGGGGGGGGGGGGGGGGGGGGGGGGGGGGGGGGGGGGGGGGGGGGGGGGGGGGGGGGGGGGGGGGGGGGGGGGGGGGGGGGGGGGGGGGGGGGGGGGGGGGGGGGGGGGGGGGGGGGGGGGGGGGGGGGGGGGGGGGGGGGGGGGGGGGGGGGGGGGGGGGGGGGGGGGGGGGGGGGGGGGGGGGGGGGGGGGGGGGGGGGGGGGGGGGGGGGGGGGGGGGGGGGGGGGGGGGGGGGGGGGGGGGGGGGGGGGGGGGGGGGGGGGGGGGGGGGGGGGGGGGGGGGGGGGGGGGGGGGGGGGGGGGGGGGGGGGGGGGGGGGGGGGGGGGGGGGGGGGGGGGGGGGGGGGGGGGGGGGGGGGGGGGGGGGGGGGGGGGGGGGGGGGGGGGGGGGGGGGGGGGGGGGGGGGGGGGGGGGGGGGGGGGGGGGGGGGGGGGGGGGGGGGGGGGGGGGGGGGGGGGGGGGGGGGGGGGGGGGGGGGGGGGGGGGGGGGGGGGGGGGGGGGGGGGGGGGGGGGGGGGGGGGGGGGGGGGGGGGGGGGGGGGGGGGGGGGGGGGGGGGGGGGGGGGGGGGGGGGGGGGGGGGGGGGGGGGGGGGGGGGGGGGGGGGGGGGGGGGGGGGGGGGGGGGGGGGGGGGGGGGGGGGGGGGGGGGGGGGGGGGGGGGGGGGGGGGGGGGGGGGGGGGGGGGGGGGGGGGGGGGGGGGGGGGGGGGGGGGGGGGGGGGGGGGGGGGGGGGGGGGGGGGGGGGGGGGGGGGGGGGGGGGGGGGGGGGGGGGGGGGGGGGGGGGGGGGGGGGGGGGGGGGGGGGGGGGGGGGGGGGGGGGGGGGGGGGGGGGGGGGGGGGGGGGGGGGGGGGGGGGGGGGGGGGGGGGGGGGGGGGGGGGGGGGGGGGGGGGGGGGGGGGGGGGGGGGGGGGGGGGGGGGGGGGGGGGGGGGGGGGGGGGGGGGGGGGGGGGGGGGGGGGGGGGGGGGGGGGGGGGGGGGGGGGGGGGGGGGGGGGGGGGGGGGGGGGGGGGGGGGGGGGGGGGGGGGGGGGGGGGGGGGGGGGGGGGGGGGGGGGGGGGGGGGGGGGGGGGGGGGGGGGGGGGGGGGGGGGGGGGGGGGGGGGGGGGGGGGGGGGGGGGGGGGGGGGGGGGGGGGGGGGGGGGGGGGGGGGGGGGGGGGGGGGGGGGGGGGGGGGGGGGGGGGGGGGGGGGGGGGGGGGGGGGGGGGGGGGGGGGGGGGGGGGGGGGGGGGGGGGGGGGGGGGGGGGGGGGGGGGGGGGGGGGGGGGGGGGGGGGGGGGGGGGGGGGGGGGGGGGGGGGGGGGGGGGGGGGGGGGGGGGGGGGGGGGGGGGGGGGGGGGGGGGGGGGGGGGGGGGGGGGGGGGGGGGGGGGGGGGGGGGGGGGGGGGGGGGGGGGGGGGGGGGGGGGGGGGGGGGGGGGGGGGGGGGGGGGGGGGGGGGGGGGGGGGGGGGGGGGGGGGGGGGGGGGGGGGGGGGGGGGGGGGGGGGGGGGGGGGGGGGGGGGGGGGGGGGGGGGGGGGGGGGGGGGGGGGGGGGGGGGGGGGGGGGGGGGGGGGGGGGGGGGGGGGGGGGGGGGGGGGGGGGGGGGGGGGGGGGGGGGGGGGGGGGGGGGGGGGGGGGGGGGGGGGGGGGGGGGGGGGGGGGGGGGGGGGGGGGGGGGGGGGGGGGGGGGGGGGGGGGGGGGGGGGGGGGGGGGGGGGGGGGGGGGGGGGGGGGGGGGGGGGGGGGGGGGGGGGGGGGGGGGGGGGGGGGGGGGGGGGGGGGGGGGGGGGGGGGGGGGGGGGGGGGGGGGGGGGGGGGGGGGGGGGGGGGGGGGGGGGGGGGGGGGGGGGGGGGGGGGGGGGGGGGGGGGGGGGGGGGGGGGGGGGGGGGGGGGGGGGGGGGGGGGGGGGGGGGGGGGGGGGGGGGGGGGGGGGGGGGGGGGGGGGGGGGGGGGGGGGGGGGGGGGGGGGGGGGGGGGGGGGGGGGGGGGGGGGGGGGGGGGGGGGGGGGGGGGGGGGGGGGGGGGGGGGGGGGGGGGGGGGGGGGGGGGGGGGGGGGGGGGGGGGGGGGGGGGGGGGGGGGGGGGGGGGGGGGGGGGGGGGGGGGGGGGGGGGGGGGGGGGGGGGGGGGGGGGGGGGGGGGGGGGGGGGGGGGGGGGGGGGGGGGGGGGGGGGGGGGGGGGGGGGGGGGGGGGGGGGGGGGGGGGGGGGGGGGGGGGGGGGGGGGGGGGGGGGGGGGGGGGGGGGGGGGGGGGGGGGGGGGGGGGGGGGGGGGGGGGGGGGGGGGGGGGGGGGGGGGGGGGGGGGGGGGGGGGGGGGGGGGGGGGGGGGGGGGGGGGGGGGGGGGGGGGGGGGGGGGGGGGGGGGGGGGGGGGGGGGGGGGGGGGGGGGGGGGGGGGGGGGGGGGGGGGGGGGGGGGGGGGGGGGGGGGGGGGGGGGGGGGGGGGGGGGGGGGGGGGGGGGGGGGGGGGGGGGGGGGGGGGGGGGGGGGGGGGGGGGGGGGGGGGGGGGGGGGGGGGGGGGGGGGGGGGGGGGGGGGGGGGGGGGGGGGGGGGGGGGGGGGGGGGGGGGGGGGGGGGGGGGGGGGGGGGGGGGGGGGGGGGGGGGGGGGGGGGGGGGGGGGGGGGGGGGGGGGGGGGGGGGGGGGGGGGGGGGGGGGGGGGGGGGGGGGGGGGGGGGGGGGGGGGGGGGGGGGGGGGGGGGGGGGGGGGGGGGGGGGGGGGGGGGGGGGGGGGGGGGGGGGGGGGGGGGGGGGGGGGGGGGGGGGGGGGGGGGGGGGGGGGGGGGGGGGGGGGGGGGGGGGGGGGGGGGGGGGGGGGGGGGGGGGGGGGGGGGGGGGGGGGGGGGGGGGGGGGGGGGGGGGGGGGGGGGGGGGGGGGGGGGGGGGGGGGGGGGGGGGGGGGGGGGGGGGGGGGGGGGGGGGGGGGGGGGGGGGGGGGGGGGGGGGGGGGGGGGGGGGGGGGGGGGGGGGGGGGGGGGGGGGGGGGGGGGGGGGGGGGGGGGGGGGGGGGGGGGGGGGGGGGGGGGGGGGGGGGGGGGGGGGGGGGGGGGGGGGGGGGGGGGGGGGGGGGGGGGGGGGGGGGGGGGGGGGGGGGGGGGGGGGGGGGGGGGGGGGGGGGGGGGGGGGGGGGGGGGGGGGGGGGGGGGGGGGGGGGGGGGGGGGGGGGGGGGGGGGGGGGGGGGGGGGGGGGGGGGGGGGGGGGGGGGGGGGGGGGGGGGGGGGGGGGGGGGGGGGGGGGGGGGGGGGGGGGGGGGGGGGGGGGGGGGGGGGGGGGGGGGGGGGGGGGGGGGGGGGGGGGGGGGGGGGGGGGGGGGGGGGGGGGGGGGGGGGGGGGGGGGGGGGGGGGGGGGGGGGGGGGGGGGGGGGGGGGGGGGGGGGGGGGGGGGGGGGGGGGGGGGGGGGGGGGGGGGGGGGGGGGGGGGGGGGGGGGGGGGGGGGGGGGGGGGGGGGGGGGGGGGGGGGGGGGGGGGGGGGGGGGGGGGGGGGGGGGGGGGGGGGGGGGGGGGGGGGGGGGGGGGGGGGGGGGGGGGGGGGGGGGGGGGGGGGGGGGGGGGGGGGGGGGGGGGGGGGGGGGGGGGGGGGGGGGGGGGGGGGGGGGGGGGGGGGGGGGGGGGGGGGGGGGGGGGGGGGGGGGGGGGGGGGGGGGGGGGGGGGGGGGGGGGGGGGGGGGGGGGGGGGGGGGGGGGGGGGGGGGGGGGGGGGGGGGGGGGGGGGGGGGGGGGGGGGGGGGGGGGGGGGGGGGGGGGGGGGGGGGGGGGGGGGGGGGGGGGGGGGGGGGGGGGGGGGGGGGGGGGGGGGGGGGGGGGGGGGGGGGGGGGGGGGGGGGGGGGGGGGGGGGGGGGGGGGGGGGGGGGGGGGGGGGGGGGGGGGGGGGGGGGGGGGGGGGGGGGGGGGGGGGGGGGGGGGGGGGGGGGGGGGGGGGGGGGGGGGGGGGGGGGGGGGGGGGGGGGGGGGGGGGGGGGGGGGGGGGGGGGGGGGGGGGGGGGGGGGGGGGGGGGGGGGGGGGGGGGGGGGGGGGGGGGGGGGGGGGGGGGGGGGGGGGGGGGGGGGGGGGGGGGGGGGGGGGGGGGGGGGGGGGGGGGGGGGGGGGGGGGGGGGGGGGGGGGGGGGGGGGGGGGGGGGGGGGGGGGGGGGGGGGGGGGGGGGGGGGGGGGGGGGGGGGGGGGGGGGGGGGGGGGGGGGGGGGGGGGGGGGGGGGGGGGGGGGGGGGGGGGGGGGGGGGGGGGGGGGGGGGGGGGGGGGGGGGGGGGGGGGGGGGGGGGGGGGGGGGGGGGGGGGGGGGGGGGGGGGGGGGGGGGGGGGGGGGGGGGGGGGGGGGGGGGGGGGGGGGGGGGGGGGGGGGGGGGGGGGGGGGGGGGGGGGGGGGGGGGGGGGGGGGGGGGGGGGGGGGGGGGGGGGGGGGGGGGGGGGGGGGGGGGGGGGGGGGGGGGGGGGGGGGGGGGGGGGGGGGGGGGGGGGGGGGGGGGGGGGGGGGGGGGGGGGGGGGGGGGGGGGGGGGGGGGGGGGGGGGGGGGGGGGGGGGGGGGGGGGGGGGGGGGGGGGGGGGGGGGGGGGGGGGGGGGGGGGGGGGGGGGGGGGGGGGGGGGGGGGGGGGGGGGGGGGGGGGGGGGGGGGGGGGGGGGGGGGGGGGGGGGGGGGGGGGGGGGGGGGGGGGGGGGGGGGGGGGGGGGGGGGGGGGGGGGGGGGGGGGGGGGGGGGGGGGGGGGGGGGGGGGGGGGGGGGGGGGGGGGGGGGGGGGGGGGGGGGGGGGGGGGGGGGGGGGGGGGGGGGGGGGGGGGGGGGGGGGGGGGGGGGGGGGGGGGGGGGGGGGGGGGGGGGGGGGGGGGGGGGGGGGGGGGGGGGGGGGGGGGGGGGGGGGGGGGGGGGGGGGGGGGGGGGGGGGGGGGGGGGGGGGGGGGGGGGGGGGGGGGGGGGGGGGGGGGGGGGGGGGGGGGGGGGGGGGGGGGGGGGGGGGGGGGGGGGGGGGGGGGGGGGGGGGGGGGGGGGGGGGGGGGGGGGGGGGGGGGGGGGGGGGGGGGGGGGGGGGGGGGGGGGGGGGGGGGGGGGGGGGGGGGGGGGGGGGGGGGGGGGGGGGGGGGGGGGGGGGGGGGGGGGGGGGGGGGGGGGGGGGGGGGGGGGGGGGGGGGGGGGGGGGGGGGGGGGGGGGGGGGGGGGGGGGGGGGGGGGGGGGGGGGGGGGGGGGGGGGGGGGGGGGGGGGGGGGGGGGGGGGGGGGGGGGGGGGGGGGGGGGGGGGGGGGGGGGGGGGGGGGGGGGGGGGGGGGGGGGGGGGGGGGGGGGGGGGGGGGGGGGGGGGGGGGGGGGGGGGGGGGGGGGGGGGGGGGGGGGGGGGGGGGGGGGGGGGGGGGGGGGGGGGGGGGGGGGGGGGGGGGGGGGGGGGGGGGGGGGGGGGGGGGGGGGGGGGGGGGGGGGGGGGGGGGGGGGGGGGGGGGGGGGGGGGGGGGGGGGGGGGGGGGGGGGGGGGGGGGGGGGGGGGGGGGGGGGGGGGGGGGGGGGGGGGGGGGGGGGGGGGGGGGGGGGGGGGGGGGGGGGGGGGGGGGGGGGGGGGGGGGGGGGGGGGGGGGGGGGGGGGGGGGGGGGGGGGGGGGGGGGGGGGGGGGGGGGGGGGGGGGGGGGGGGGGGGGGGGGGGGGGGGGGGGGGGGGGGGGGGGGGGGGGGGGGGGGGGGGGGGGGGGGGGGGGGGGGGGGGGGGGGGGGGGGGGGGGGGGGGGGGGGGGGGGGGGGGGGGGGGGGGGGGGGGGGGGGGGGGGGGGGGGGGGGGGGGGGGGGGGGGGGGGGGGGGGGGGGGGGGGGGGGGGGGGGGGGGGGGGGGGGGGGGGGGGGGGGGGGGGGGGGGGGGGGGGGGGGGGGGGGGGGGGGGGGGGGGGGGGGGGGGGGGGGGGGGGGGGGGGGGGGGGGGGGGGGGGGGGGGGGGGGGGGGGGGGGGGGGGGGGGGGGGGGGGGGGGGGGGGGGGGGGGGGGGGGGGGGGGGGGGGGGGGGGGGGGGGGGGGGGGGGGGGGGGGGGGGGGGGGGGGGGGGGGGGGGGGGGGGGGGGGGGGGGGGGGGGGGGGGGGGGGGGGGGGGGGGGGGGGGGGGGGGGGGGGGGGGGGGGGGGGGGGGGGGGGGGGGGGGGGGGGGGGGGGGGGGGGGGGGGGGGGGGGGGGGGGGGGGGGGGGGGGGGGGGGGGGGGGGGGGGGGGGGGGGGGGGGGGGGGGGGGGGGGGGGGGGGGGGGGGGGGGGGGGGGGGGGGGGGGGGGGGGGGGGGGGGGGGGGGGGGGGGGGGGGGGGGGGGGGGGGGGGGGGGGGGGGGGGGGGGGGGGGGGGGGGGGGGGGGGGGGGGGGGGGGGGGGGGGGGGGGGGGGGGGGGGGGGGGGGGGGGGGGGGGGGGGGGGGGGGGGGGGGGGGGGGGGGGGGGGGGGGGGGGGGGGGGGGGGGGGGGGGGGGGGGGGGGGGGGGGGGGGGGGGGGGGGGGGGGGGGGGGGGGGGGGGGGGGGGGGGGGGGGGGGGGGGGGGGGGGGGGGGGGGGGGGGGGGGGGGGGGGGGGGGGGGGGGGGGGGGGGGGGGGGGGGGGGGGGGGGGGGGGGGGGGGGGGGGGGGGGGGGGGGGGGGGGGGGGGGGGGGGGGGGGGGGGGGGGGGGGGGGGGGGGGGGGGGGGGGGGGGGGGGGGGGGGGGGGGGGGGGGGGGGGGGGGGGGGGGGGGGGGGGGGGGGGGGGGGGGGGGGGGGGGGGGGGGGGGGGGGGGGGGGGGGGGGGGGGGGGGGGGGGGGGGGGGGGGGGGGGGGGGGGGGGGGGGGGGGGGGGGGGGGGGGGGGGGGGGGGGGGGGGGGGGGGGGGGGGGGGGGGGGGGGGGGGGGGGGGGGGGGGGGGGGGGGGGGGGGGGGGGGGGGGGGGGGGGGGGGGGGGGGGGGGGGGGGGGGGGGGGGGGGGGGGGGGGGGGGGGGGGGGGGGGGGGGGGGGGGGGGGGGGGGGGGGGGGGGGGGGGGGGGGGGGGGGGGGGGGGGGGGGGGGGGGGGGGGGGGGGGGGGGGGGGGGGGGGGGGGGGGGGGGGGGGGGGGGGGGGGGGGGGGGGGGGGGGGGGGGGGGGGGGGGGGGGGGGGGGGGGGGGGGGGGGGGGGGGGGGGGGGGGGGGGGGGGGGGGGGGGGGGGGGGGGGGGGGGGGGGGGGGGGGGGGGGGGGGGGGGGGGGGGGGGGGGGGGGGGGGGGGGGGGGGGGGGGGGGGGGGGGGGGGGGGGGGGGGGGGGGGGGGGGGGGGGGGGGGGGGGGGGGGGGGGGGGGGGGGGGGGGGGGGGGGGGGGGGGGGGGGGGGGGGGGGGGGGGGGGGGGGGGGGGGGGGGGGGGGGGGGGGGGGGGGGGGGGGGGGGGGGGGGGGGGGGGGGGGGGGGGGGGGGGGGGGGGGGGGGGGGGGGGGGGGGGGGGGGGGGGGGGGGGGGGGGGGGGGGGGGGGGGGGGGGGGGGGGGGGGGGGGGGGGGGGGGGGGGGGGGGGGGGGGGGGGGGGGGGGGGGGGGGGGGGGGGGGGGGGGGGGGGGGGGGGGGGGGGGGGGGGGGGGGGGGGGGGGGGGGGGGGGGGGGGGGGGGGGGGGGGGGGGGGGGGGGGGGGGGGGGGGGGGGGGGGGGGGGGGGGGGGGGGGGGGGGGGGGGGGGGGGGGGGGGGGGGGGGGGGGGGGGGGGGGGGGGGGGGGGGGGGGGGGGGGGGGGGGGGGGGGGGGGGGGGGGGGGGGGGGGGGGGGGGGGGGGGGGGGGGGGGGGGGGGGGGGGGGGGGGGGGGGGGGGGGGGGGGGGGGGGGGGGGGGGGGGGGGGGGGGGGGGGGGGGGGGGGGGGGGGGGGGGGGGGGGGGGGGGGGGGGGGGGGGGGGGGGGGGGGGGGGGGGGGGGGGGGGGGGGGGGGGGGGGGGGGGGGGGGGGGGGGGGGGGGGGGGGGGGGGGGGGGGGGGGGGGGGGGGGGGGGGGGGGGGGGGGGGGGGGGGGGGGGGGGGGGGGGGGGGGGGGGGGGGGGGGGGGGGGGGGGGGGGGGGGGGGGGGGGGGGGGGGGGGGGGGGGGGGGGGGGGGGGGGGGGGGGGGGGGGGGGGGGGGGGGGGGGGGGGGGGGGGGGGGGGGGGGGGGGGGGGGGGGGGGGGGGGGGGGGGGGGGGGGGGGGGGGGGGGGGGGGGGGGGGGGGGGGGGGGGGGGGGGGGGGGGGGGGGGGGGGGGGGGGGGGGGGGGGGGGGGGGGGGGGGGGGGGGGGGGGGGGGGGGGGGGGGGGGGGGGGGGGGGGGGGGGGGGGGGGGGGGGGGGGGGGGGGGGGGGGGGGGGGGGGGGGGGGGGGGGGGGGGGGGGGGGGGGGGGGGGGGGGGGGGGGGGGGGGGGGGGGGGGGGGGGGGGGGGGGGGGGGGGGGGGGGGGGGGGGGGGGGGGGGGGGGGGGGGGGGGGGGGGGGGGGGGGGGGGGGGGGGGGGGGGGGGGGGGGGGGGGGGGGGGGGGGGGGGGGGGGGGGGGGGGGGGGGGGGGGGGGGGGGGGGGGGGGGGGGGGGGGGGGGGGGGGGGGGGGGGGGGGGGGGGGGGGGGGGGGGGGGGGGGGGGGGGGGGGGGGGGGGGGGGGGGGGGGGGGGGGGGGGGGGGGGGGGGGGGGGGGGGGGGGGGGGGGGGGGGGGGGGGGGGGGGGGGGGGGGGGGGGGGGGGGGGGGGGGGGGGGGGGGGGGGGGGGGGGGGGGGGGGGGGGGGGGGGGGGGGGGGGGGGGGGGGGGGGGGGGGGGGGGGGGGGGGGGGGGGGGGGGGGGGGGGGGGGGGGGGGGGGGGGGGGGGGGGGGGGGGGGGGGGGGGGGGGGGGGGGGGGGGGGGGGGGGGGGGGGGGGGGGGGGGGGGGGGGGGGGGGGGGGGGGGGGGGGGGGGGGGGGGGGGGGGGGGGGGGGGGGGGGGGGGGGGGGGGGGGGGGGGGGGGGGGGGGGGGGGGGGGGGGGGGGGGGGGGGGGGGGGGGGGGGGGGGGGGGGGGGGGGGGGGGGGGGGGGGGGGGGGGGGGGGGGGGGGGGGGGGGGGGGGGGGGGGGGGGGGGGGGGGGGGGGGGGGGGGGGGGGGGGGGGGGGGGGGGGGGGGGGGGGGGGGGGGGGGGGGGGGGGGGGGGGGGGGGGGGGGGGGGGGGGGGGGGGGGGGGGGGGGGGGGGGGGGGGGGGGGGGGGGGGGGGGGGGGGGGGGGGGGGGGGGGGGGGGGGGGGGGGGGGGGGGGGGGGGGGGGGGGGGGGGGGGGGGGGGGGGGGGGGGGGGGGGGGGGGGGGGGGGGGGGGGGGGGGGGGGGGGGGGGGGGGGGGGGGGGGGGGGGGGGGGGGGGGGGGGGGGGGGGGGGGGGGGGGGGGGGGGGGGGGGGGGGGGGGGGGGGGGGGGGGGGGGGGGGGGGGGGGGGGGGGGGGGGGGGGGGGGGGGGGGGGGGGGGGGGGGGGGGGGGGGGGGGGGGGGGGGGGGGGGGGGGGGGGGGGGGGGGGGGGGGGGGGGGGGGGGGGGGGGGGGGGGGGGGGGGGGGGGGGGGGGGGGGGGGGGGGGGGGGGGGGGGGGGGGGGGGGGGGGGGGGGGGGGGGGGGGGGGGGGGGGGGGGGGGGGGGGGGGGGGGGGGGGGGGGGGGGGGGGGGGGGGGGGGGGGGGGGGGGGGGGGGGGGGGGGGGGGGGGGGGGGGGGGGGGGGGGGGGGGGGGGGGGGGGGGGGGGGGGGGGGGGGGGGGGGGGGGGGGGGGGGGGGGGGGGGGGGGGGGGGGGGGGGGGGGGGGGGGGGGGGGGGGGGGGGGGGGGGGGGGGGGGGGGGGGGGGGGGGGGGGGGGGGGGGGGGGGGGGGGGGGGGGGGGGGGGGGGGGGGGGGGGGGGGGGGGGGGGGGGGGGGGGGGGGGGGGGGGGGGGGGGGGGGGGGGGGGGGGGGGGGGGGGGGGGGGGGGGGGGGGGGGGGGGGGGGGGGGGGGGGGGGGGGGGGGGGGGGGGGGGGGGGGGGGGGGGGGGGGGGGGGGGGGGGGGGGGGGGGGGGGGGGGGGGGGGGGGGGGGGGGGGGGGGGGGGGGGGGGGGGGGGGGGGGGGGGGGGGGGGGGGGGGGGGGGGGGGGGGGGGGGGGGGGGGGGGGGGGGGGGGGGGGGGGGGGGGGGGGGGGGGGGGGGGGGGGGGGGGGGGGGGGGGGGGGGGGGGGGGGGGGGGGGGGGGGGGGGGGGGGGGGGGGGGGGGGGGGGGGGGGGGGGGGGGGGGGGGGGGGGGGGGGGGGGGGGGGGGGGGGGGGGGGGGGGGGGGGGGGGGGGGGGGGGGGGGGGGGGGGGGGGGGGGGGGGGGGGGGGGGGGGGGGGGGGGGGGGGGGGGGGGGGGGGGGGGGGGGGGGGGGGGGGGGGGGGGGGGGGGGGGGGGGGGGGGGGGGGGGGGGGGGGGGGGGGGGGGGGGGGGGGGGGGGGGGGGGGGGGGGGGGGGGGGGGGGGGGGGGGGGGGGGGGGGGGGGGGGGGGGGGGGGGGGGGGGGGGGGGGGGGGGGGGGGGGGGGGGGGGGGGGGGGGGGGGGGGGGGGGGGGGGGGGGGGGGGGGGGGGGGGGGGGGGGGGGGGGGGGGGGGGGGGGGGGGGGGGGGGGGGGGGGGGGGGGGGGGGGGGGGGGGGGGGGGGGGGGGGGGGGGGGGGGGGGGGGGGGGGGGGGGGGGGGGGGGGGGGGGGGGGGGGGGGGGGGGGGGGGGGGGGGGGGGGGGGGGGGGGGGGGGGGGGGGGGGGGGGGGGGGGGGGGGGGGGGGGGGGGGGGGGGGGGGGGGGGGGGGGGGGGGGGGGGGGGGGGGGGGGGGGGGGGGGGGGGGGGGGGGGGGGGGGGGGGGGGGGGGGGGGGGGGGGGGGGGGGGGGGGGGGGGGGGGGGGGGGGGGGGGGGGGGGGGGGGGGGGGGGGGGGGGGGGGGGGGGGGGGGGGGGGGGGGGGGGGGGGGGGGGGGGGGGGGGGGGGGGGGGGGGGGGGGGGGGGGGGGGGGGGGGGGGGGGGGGGGGGGGGGGGGGGGGGGGGGGGGGGGGGGGGGGGGGGGGGGGGGGGGGGGGGGGGGGGGGGGGGGGGGGGGGGGGGGGGGGGGGGGGGGGGGGGGGGGGGGGGGGGGGGGGGGGGGGGGGGGGGGGGGGGGGGGGGGGGGGGGGGGGGGGGGGGGGGGGGGGGGGGGGGGGGGGGGGGGGGGGGGGGGGGGGGGGGGGGGGGGGGGGGGGGGGGGGGGGGGGGGGGGGGGGGGGGGGGGGGGGGGGGGGGGGGGGGGGGGGGGGGGGGGGGGGGGGGGGGGGGGGGGGGGGGGGGGGGGGGGGGGGGGGGGGGGGGGGGGGGGGGGGGGGGGGGGGGGGGGGGGGGGGGGGGGGGGGGGGGGGGGGGGGGGGGGGGGGGGGGGGGGGGGGGGGGGGGGGGGGGGGGGGGGGGGGGGGGGGGGGGGGGGGGGGGGGGGGGGGGGGGGGGGGGGGGGGGGGGGGGGGGGGGGGGGGGGGGGGGGGGGGGGGGGGGGGGGGGGGGGGGGGGGGGGGGGGGGGGGGGGGGGGGGGGGGGGGGGGGGGGGGGGGGGGGGGGGGGGGGGGGGGGGGGGGGGGGGGGGGGGGGGGGGGGGGGGGGGGGGGGGGGGGGGGGGGGGGGGGGGGGGGGGGGGGGGGGGGGGGGGGGGGGGGGGGGGGGGGGGGGGGGGGGGGGGGGGGGGGGGGGGGGGGGGGGGGGGGGGGGGGGGGGGGGGGGGGGGGGGGGGGGGGGGGGGGGGGGGGGGGGGGGGGGGGGGGGGGGGGGGGGGGGGGGGGGGGGGGGGGGGGGGGGGGGGGGGGGGGGGGGGGGGGGGGGGGGGGGGGGGGGGGGGGGGGGGGGGGGGGGGGGGGGGGGGGGGGGGGGGGGGGGGGGGGGGGGGGGGGGGGGGGGGGGGGGGGGGGGGGGGGGGGGGGGGGGGGGGGGGGGGGGGGGGGGGGGGGGGGGGGGGGGGGGGGGGGGGGGGGGGGGGGGGGGGGGGGGGGGGGGGGGGGGGGGGGGGGGGGGGGGGGGGGGGGGGGGGGGGGGGGGGGGGGGGGGGGGGGGGGGGGGGGGGGGGGGGGGGGGGGGGGGGGGGGGGGGGGGGGGGGGGGGGGGGGGGGGGGGGGGGGGGGGGGGGGGGGGGGGGGGGGGGGGGGGGGGGGGGGGGGGGGGGGGGGGGGGGGGGGGGGGGGGGGGGGGGGGGGGGGGGGGGGGGGGGGGGGGGGGGGGGGGGGGGGGGGGGGGGGGGGGGGGGGGGGGGGGGGGGGGGGGGGGGGGGGGGGGGGGGGGGGGGGGGGGGGGGGGGGGGGGGGGGGGGGGGGGGGGGGGGGGGGGGGGGGGGGGGGGGGGGGGGGGGGGGGGGGGGGGGGGGGGGGGGGGGGGGGGGGGGGGGGGGGGGGGGGGGGGGGGGGGGGGGGGGGGGGGGGGGGGGGGGGGGGGGGGGGGGGGGGGGGGGGGGGGGGGGGGGGGGGGGGGGGGGGGGGGGGGGGGGGGGGGGGGGGGGGGGGGGGGGGGGGGGGGGGGGGGGGGGGGGGGGGGGGGGGGGGGGGGGGGGGGGGGGGGGGGGGGGGGGGGGGGGGGGGGGGGGGGGGGGGGGGGGGGGGGGGGGGGGGGGGGGGGGGGGGGGGGGGGGGGGGGGGGGGGGGGGGGGGGGGGGGGGGGGGGGGGGGGGGGGGGGGGGGGGGGGGGGGGGGGGGGGGGGGGGGGGGGGGGGGGGGGGGGGGGGGGGGGGGGGGGGGGGGGGGGGGGGGGGGGGGGGGGGGGGGGGGGGGGGGGGGGGGGGGGGGGGGGGGGGGGGGGGGGGGGGGGGGGGGGGGGGGGGGGGGGGGGGGGGGGGGGGGGGGGGGGGGGGGGGGGGGGGGGGGGGGGGGGGGGGGGGGGGGGGGGGGGGGGGGGGGGGGGGGGGGGGGGGGGGGGGGGGGGGGGGGGGGGGGGGGGGGGGGGGGGGGGGGGGGGGGGGGGGGGGGGGGGGGGGGGGGGGGGGGGGGGGGGGGGGGGGGGGGGGGGGGGGGGGGGGGGGGGGGGGGGGGGGGGGGGGGGGGGGGGGGGGGGGGGGGGGGGGGGGGGGGGGGGGGGGGGGGGGGGGGGGGGGGGGGGGGGGGGGGGGGGGGGGGGGGGGGGGGGGGGGGGGGGGGGGGGGGGGGGGGGGGGGGGGGGGGGGGGGGGGGGGGGGGGGGGGGGGGGGGGGGGGGGGGGGGGGGGGGGGGGGGGGGGGGGGGGGGGGGGGGGGGGGGGGGGGGGGGGGGGGGGGGGGGGGGGGGGGGGGGGGGGGGGGGGGGGGGGGGGGGGGGGGGGGGGGGGGGGGGGGGGGGGGGGGGGGGGGGGGGGGGGGGGGGGGGGGGGGGGGGGGGGGGGGGGGGGGGGGGGGGGGGGGGGGGGGGGGGGGGGGGGGGGGGGGGGGGGGGGGGGGGGGGGGGGGGGGGGGGGGGGGGGGGGGGGGGGGGGGGGGGGGGGGGGGGGGGGGGGGGGGGGGGGGGGGGGGGGGGGGGGGGGGGGGGGGGGGGGGGGGGGGGGGGGGGGGGGGGGGGGGGGGGGGGGGGGGGGGGGGGGGGGGGGGGGGGGGGGGGGGGGGGGGGGGGGGGGGGGGGGGGGGGGGGGGGGGGGGGGGGGGGGGGGGGGGGGGGGGGGGGGGGGGGGGGGGGGGGGGGGGGGGGGGGGGGGGGGGGGGGGGGGGGGGGGGGGGGGGGGGGGGGGGGGGGGGGGGGGGGGGGGGGGGGGGGGGGGGGGGGGGGGGGGGGGGGGGGGGGGGGGGGGGGGGGGGGGGGGGGGGGGGGGGGGGGGGGGGGGGGGGGGGGGGGGGGGGGGGGGGGGGGGGGGGGGGGGGGGGGGGGGGGGGGGGGGGGGGGGGGGGGGGGGGGGGGGGGGGGGGGGGGGGGGGGGGGGGGGGGGGGGGGGGGGGGGGGGGGGGGGGGGGGGGGGGGGGGGGGGGGGGGGGGGGGGGGGGGGGGGGGGGGGGGGGGGGGGGGGGGGGGGGGGGGGGGGGGGGGGGGGGGGGGGGGGGGGGGGGGGGGGGGGGGGGGGGGGGGGGGGGGGGGGGGGGGGGGGGGGGGGGGGGGGGGGGGGGGGGGGGGGGGGGGGGGGGGGGGGGGGGGGGGGGGGGGGGGGGGGGGGGGGGGGGGGGGGGGGGGGGGGGGGGGGGGGGGGGGGGGGGGGGGGGGGGGGGGGGGGGGGGGGGGGGGGGGGGGGGGGGGGGGGGGGGGGGGGGGGGGGGGGGGGGGGGGGGGGGGGGGGGGGGGGGGGGGGGGGGGGGGGGGGGGGGGGGGGGGGGGGGGGGGGGGGGGGGGGGGGGGGGGGGGGGGGGGGGGGGGGGGGGGGGGGGGGGGGGGGGGGGGGGGGGGGGGGGGGGGGGGGGGGGGGGGGGGGGGGGGGGGGGGGGGGGGGGGGGGGGGGGGGGGGGGGGGGGGGGGGGGGGGGGGGGGGGGGGGGGGGGGGGGGGGGGGGGGGGGGGGGGGGGGGGGGGGGGGGGGGGGGGGGGGGGGGGGGGGGGGGGGGGGGGGGGGGGGGGGGGGGGGGGGGGGGGGGGGGGGGGGGGGGGGGGGGGGGGGGGGGGGGGGGGGGGGGGGGGGGGGGGGGGGGGGGGGGGGGGGGGGGGGGGGGGGGGGGGGGGGGGGGGGGGGGGGGGGGGGGGGGGGGGGGGGGGGGGGGGGGGGGGGGGGGGGGGGGGGGGGGGGGGGGGGGGGGGGGGGGGGGGGGGGGGGGGGGGGGGGGGGGGGGGGGGGGGGGGGGGGGGGGGGGGGGGGGGGGGGGGGGGGGGGGGGGGGGGGGGGGGGGGGGGGGGGGGGGGGGGGGGGGGGGGGGGGGGGGGGGGGGGGGGGGGGGGGGGGGGGGGGGGGGGGGGGGGGGGGGGGGGGGGGGGGGGGGGGGGGGGGGGGGGGGGGGGGGGGGGGGGGGGGGGGGGGGGGGGGGGGGGGGGGGGGGGGGGGGGGGGGGGGGGGGGGGGGGGGGGGGGGGGGGGGGGGGGGGGGGGGGGGGGGGGGGGGGGGGGGGGGGGGGGGGGGGGGGGGGGGGGGGGGGGGGGGGGGGGGGGGGGGGGGGGGGGGGGGGGGGGGGGGGGGGGGGGGGGGGGGGGGGGGGGGGGGGGGGGGGGGGGGGGGGGGGGGGGGGGGGGGGGGGGGGGGGGGGGGGGGGGGGGGGGGGGGGGGGGGGGGGGGGGGGGGGGGGGGGGGGGGGGGGGGGGGGGGGGGGGGGGGGGGGGGGGGGGGGGGGGGGGGGGGGGGGGGGGGGGGGGGGGGGGGGGGGGGGGGGGGGGGGGGGGGGGGGGGGGGGGGGGGGGGGGGGGGGGGGGGGGGGGGGGGGGGGGGGGGGGGGGGGGGGGGGGGGGGGGGGGGGGGGGGGGGGGGGGGGGGGGGGGGGGGGGGGGGGGGGGGGGGGGGGGGGGGGGGGGGGGGGGGGGGGGGGGGGGGGGGGGGGGGGGGGGGGGGGGGGGGGGGGGGGGGGGGGGGGGGGGGGGGGGGGGGGGGGGGGGGGGGGGGGGGGGGGGGGGGGGGGGGGGGGGGGGGGGGGGGGGGGGGGGGGGGGGGGGGGGGGGGGGGGGGGGGGGGGGGGGGGGGGGGGGGGGGGGGGGGGGGGGGGGGGGGGGGGGGGGGGGGGGGGGGGGGGGGGGGGGGGGGGGGGGGGGGGGGGGGGGGGGGGGGGGGGGGGGGGGGGGGGGGGGGGGGGGGGGGGGGGGGGGGGGGGGGGGGGGGGGGGGGGGGGGGGGGGGGGGGGGGGGGGGGGGGGGGGGGGGGGGGGGGGGGGGGGGGGGGGGGGGGGGGGGGGGGGGGGGGGGGGGGGGGGGGGGGGGGGGGGGGGGGGGGGGGGGGGGGGGGGGGGGGGGGGGGGGGGGGGGGGGGGGGGGGGGGGGGGGGGGGGGGGGGGGGGGGGGGGGGGGGGGGGGGGGGGGGGGGGGGGGGGGGGGGGGGGGGGGGGGGGGGGGGGGGGGGGGGGGGGGGGGGGGGGGGGGGGGGGGGGGGGGGGGGGGGGGGGGGGGGGGGGGGGGGGGGGGGGGGGGGGGGGGGGGGGGGGGGGGGGGGGGGGGGGGGGGGGGGGGGGGGGGGGGGGGGGGGGGGGGGGGGGGGGGGGGGGGGGGGGGGGGGGGGGGGGGGGGGGGGGGGGGGGGGGGGGGGGGGGGGGGGGGGGGGGGGGGGGGGGGGGGGGGGGGGGGGGGGGGGGGGGGGGGGGGGGGGGGGGGGGGGGGGGGGGGGGGGGGGGGGGGGGGGGGGGGGGGGGGGGGGGGGGGGGGGGGGGGGGGGGGGGGGGGGGGGGGGGGGGGGGGGGGGGGGGGGGGGGGGGGGGGGGGGGGGGGGGGGGGGGGGGGGGGGGGGGGGGGGGGGGGGGGGGGGGGGGGGGGGGGGGGGGGGGGGGGGGGGGGGGGGGGGGGGGGGGGGGGGGGGGGGGGGGGGGGGGGGGGGGGGGGGGGGGGGGGGGGGGGGGGGGGGGGGGGGGGGGGGGGGGGGGGGGGGGGGGGGGGGGGGGGGGGGGGGGGGGGGGGGGGGGGGGGGGGGGGGGGGGGGGGGGGGGGGGGGGGGGGGGGGGGGGGGGGGGGGGGGGGGGGGGGGGGGGGGGGGGGGGGGGGGGGGGGGGGGGGGGGGGGGGGGGGGGGGGGGGGGGGGGGGGGGGGGGGGGGGGGGGGGGGGGGGGGGGGGGGGGGGGGGGGGGGGGGGGGGGGGGGGGGGGGGGGGGGGGGGGGGGGGGGGGGGGGGGGGGGGGGGGGGGGGGGGGGGGGGGGGGGGGGGGGGGGGGGGGGGGGGGGGGGGGGGGGGGGGGGGGGGGGGGGGGGGGGGGGGGGGGGGGGGGGGGGGGGGGGGGGGGGGGGGGGGGGGGGGGGGGGGGGGGGGGGGGGGGGGGGGGGGGGGGGGGGGGGGGGGGGGGGGGGGGGGGGGGGGGGGGGGGGGGGGGGGGGGGGGGGGGGGGGGGGGGGGGGGGGGGGGGGGGGGGGGGGGGGGGGGGGGGGGGGGGGGGGGGGGGGGGGGGGGGGGGGGGGGGGGGGGGGGGGGGGGGGGGGGGGGGGGGGGGGGGGGGGGGGGGGGGGGGGGGGGGGGGGGGGGGGGGGGGGGGGGGGGGGGGGGGGGGGGGGGGGGGGGGGGGGGGGGGGGGGGGGGGGGGGGGGGGGGGGGGGGGGGGGGGGGGGGGGGGGGGGGGGGGGGGGGGGGGGGGGGGGGGGGGGGGGGGGGGGGGGGGGGGGGGGGGGGGGGGGGGGGGGGGGGGGGGGGGGGGGGGGGGGGGGGGGGGGGGGGGGGGGGGGGGGGGGGGGGGGGGGGGGGGGGGGGGGGGGGGGGGGGGGGGGGGGGGGGGGGGGGGGGGGGGGGGGGGGGGGGGGGGGGGGGGGGGGGGGGGGGGGGGGGGGGGGGGGGGGGGGGGGGGGGGGGGGGGGGGGGGGGGGGGGGGGGGGGGGGGGGGGGGGGGGGGGGGGGGGGGGGGGGGGGGGGGGGGGGGGGGGGGGGGGGGGGGGGGGGGGGGGGGGGGGGGGGGGGGGGGGGGGGGGGGGGGGGGGGGGGGGGGGGGGGGGGGGGGGGGGGGGGGGGGGGGGGGGGGGGGGGGGGGGGGGGGGGGGGGGGGGGGGGGGGGGGGGGGGGGGGGGGGGGGGGGGGGGGGGGGGGGGGGGGGGGGGGGGGGGGGGGGGGGGGGGGGGGGGGGGGGGGGGGGGGGGGGGGGGGGGGGGGGGGGGGGGGGGGGGGGGGGGGGGGGGGGGGGGGGGGGGGGGGGGGGGGGGGGGGGGGGGGGGGGGGGGGGGGGGGGGGGGGGGGGGGGGGGGGGGGGGGGGGGGGGGGGGGGGGGGGGGGGGGGGGGGGGGGGGGGGGGGGGGGGGGGGGGGGGGGGGGGGGGGGGGGGGGGGGGGGGGGGGGGGGGGGGGGGGGGGGGGGGGGGGGGGGGGGGGGGGGGGGGGGGGGGGGGGGGGGGGGGGGGGGGGGGGGGGGGGGGGGGGGGGGGGGGGGGGGGGGGGGGGGGGGGGGGGGGGGGGGGGGGGGGGGGGGGGGGGGGGGGGGGGGGGGGGGGGGGGGGGGGGGGGGGGGGGGGGGGGGGGGGGGGGGGGGGGGGGGGGGGGGGGGGGGGGGGGGGGGGGGGGGGGGGGGGGGGGGGGGGGGGGGGGGGGGGGGGGGGGGGGGGGGGGGGGGGGGGGGGGGGGGGGGGGGGGGGGGGGGGGGGGGGGGGGGGGGGGGGGGGGGGGGGGGGGGGGGGGGGGGGGGGGGGGGGGGGGGGGGGGGGGGGGGGGGGGGGGGGGGGGGGGGGGGGGGGGGGGGGGGGGGGGGGGGGGGGGGGGGGGGGGGGGGGGGGGGGGGGGGGGGGGGGGGGGGGGGGGGGGGGGGGGGGGGGGGGGGGGGGGGGGGGGGGGGGGGGGGGGGGGGGGGGGGGGGGGGGGGGGGGGGGGGGGGGGGGGGGGGGGGGGGGGGGGGGGGGGGGGGGGGGGGGGGGGGGGGGGGGGGGGGGGGGGGGGGGGGGGGGGGGGGGGGGGGGGGGGGGGGGGGGGGGGGGGGGGGGGGGGGGGGGGGGGGGGGGGGGGGGGGGGGGGGGGGGGGGGGGGGGGGGGGGGGGGGGGGGGGGGGGGGGGGGGGGGGGGGGGGGGGGGGGGGGGGGGGGGGGGGGGGGGGGGGGGGGGGGGGGGGGGGGGGGGGGGGGGGGGGGGGGGGGGGGGGGGGGGGGGGGGGGGGGGGGGGGGGGGGGGGGGGGGGGGGGGGGGGGGGGGGGGGGGGGGGGGGGGGGGGGGGGGGGGGGGGGGGGGGGGGGGGGGGGGGGGGGGGGGGGGGGGGGGGGGGGGGGGGGGGGGGGGGGGGGGGGGGGGGGGGGGGGGGGGGGGGGGGGGGGGGGGGGGGGGGGGGGGGGGGGGGGGGGGGGGGGGGGGGGGGGGGGGGGGGGGGGGGGGGGGGGGGGGGGGGGGGGGGGGGGGGGGGGGGGGGGGGGGGGGGGGGGGGGGGGGGGGGGGGGGGGGGGGGGGGGGGGGGGGGGGGGGGGGGGGGGGGGGGGGGGGGGGGGGGGGGGGGGGGGGGGGGGGGGGGGGGGGGGGGGGGGGGGGGGGGGGGGGGGGGGGGGGGGGGGGGGGGGGGGGGGGGGGGGGGGGGGGGGGGGGGGGGGGGGGGGGGGGGGGGGGGGGGGGGGGGGGGGGGGGGGGGGGGGGGGGGGGGGGGGGGGGGGGGGGGGGGGGGGGGGGGGGGGGGGGGGGGGGGGGGGGGGGGGGGGGGGGGGGGGGGGGGGGGGGGGGGGGGGGGGGGGGGGGGGGGGGGGGGGGGGGGGGGGGGGGGGGGGGGGGGGGGGGGGGGGGGGGGGGGGGGGGGGGGGGGGGGGGGGGGGGGGGGGGGGGGGGGGGGGGGGGGGGGGGGGGGGGGGGGGGGGGGGGGGGGGGGGGGGGGGGGGGGGGGGGGGGGGGGGGGGGGGGGGGGGGGGGGGGGGGGGGGGGGGGGGGGGGGGGGGGGGGGGGGGGGGGGGGGGGGGGGGGGGGGGGGGGGGGGGGGGGGGGGGGGGGGGGGGGGGGGGGGGGGGGGGGGGGGGGGGGGGGGGGGGGGGGGGGGGGGGGGGGGGGGGGGGGGGGGGGGGGGGGGGGGGGGGGGGGGGGGGGGGGGGGGGGGGGGGGGGGGGGGGGGGGGGGGGGGGGGGGGGGGGGGGGGGGGGGGGGGGGGGGGGGGGGGGGGGGGGGGGGGGGGGGGGGGGGGGGGGGGGGGGGGGGGGGGGGGGGGGGGGGGGGGGGGGGGGGGGGGGGGGGGGGGGGGGGGGGGGGGGGGGGGGGGGGGGGGGGGGGGGGGGGGGGGGGGGGGGGGGGGGGGGGGGGGGGGGGGGGGGGGGGGGGGGGGGGGGGGGGGGGGGGGGGGGGGGGGGGGGGGGGGGGGGGGGGGGGGGGGGGGGGGGGGGGGGGGGGGGGGGGGGGGGGGGGGGGGGGGGGGGGGGGGGGGGGGGGGGGGGGGGGGGGGGGGGGGGGGGGGGGGGGGGGGGGGGGGGGGGGGGGGGGGGGGGGGGGGGGGGGGGGGGGGGGGGGGGGGGGGGGGGGGGGGGGGGGGGGGGGGGGGGGGGGGGGGGGGGGGGGGGGGGGGGGGGGGGGGGGGGGGGGGGGGGGGGGGGGGGGGGGGGGGGGGGGGGGGGGGGGGGGGGGGGGGGGGGGGGGGGGGGGGGGGGGGGGGGGGGGGGGGGGGGGGGGGGGGGGGGGGGGGGGGGGGGGGGGGGGGGGGGGGGGGGGGGGGGGGGGGGGGGGGGGGGGGGGGGGGGGGGGGGGGGGGGGGGGGGGGGGGGGGGGGGGGGGGGGGGGGGGGGGGGGGGGGGGGGGGGGGGGGGGGGGGGGGGGGGGGGGGGGGGGGGGGGGGGGGGGGGGGGGGGGGGGGGGGGGGGGGGGGGGGGGGGGGGGGGGGGGGGGGGGGGGGGGGGGGGGGGGGGGGGGGGGGGGGGGGGGGGGGGGGGGGGGGGGGGGGGGGGGGGGGGGGGGGGGGGGGGGGGGGGGGGGGGGGGGGGGGGGGGGGGGGGGGGGGGGGGGGGGGGGGGGGGGGGGGGGGGGGGGGGGGGGGGGGGGGGGGGGGGGGGGGGGGGGGGGGGGGGGGGGGGGGGGGGGGGGGGGGGGGGGGGGGGGGGGGGGGGGGGGGGGGGGGGGGGGGGGGGGGGGGGGGGGGGGGGGGGGGGGGGGGGGGGGGGGGGGGGGGGGGGGGGGGGGGGGGGGGGGGGGGGGGGGGGGGGGGGGGGGGGGGGGGGGGGGGGGGGGGGGGGGGGGGGGGGGGGGGGGGGGGGGGGGGGGGGGGGGGGGGGGGGGGGGGGGGGGGGGGGGGGGGGGGGGGGGGGGGGGGGGGGGGGGGGGGGGGGGGGGGGGGGGGGGGGGGGGGGGGGGGGGGGGGGGGGGGGGGGGGGGGGGGGGGGGGGGGGGGGGGGGGGGGGGGGGGGGGGGGGGGGGGGGGGGGGGGGGGGGGGGGGGGGGGGGGGGGGGGGGGGGGGGGGGGGGGGGGGGGGGGGGGGGGGGGGGGGGGGGGGGGGGGGGGGGGGGGGGGGGGGGGGGGGGGGGGGGGGGGGGGGGGGGGGGGGGGGGGGGGGGGGGGGGGGGGGGGGGGGGGGGGGGGGGGGGGGGGGGGGGGGGGGGGGGGGGGGGGGGGGGGGGGGGGGGGGGGGGGGGGGGGGGGGGGGGGGGGGGGGGGGGGGGGGGGGGGGGGGGGGGGGGGGGGGGGGGGGGGGGGGGGGGGGGGGGGGGGGGGGGGGGGGGGGGGGGGGGGGGGGGGGGGGGGGGGGGGGGGGGGGGGGGGGGGGGGGGGGGGGGGGGGGGGGGGGGGGGGGGGGGGGGGGGGGGGGGGGGGGGGGGGGGGGGGGGGGGGGGGGGGGGGGGGGGGGGGGGGGGGGGGGGGGGGGGGGGGGGGGGGGGGGGGGGGGGGGGGGGGGGGGGGGGGGGGGGGGGGGGGGGGGGGGGGGGGGGGGGGGGGGGGGGGGGGGGGGGGGGGGGGGGGGGGGGGGGGGGGGGGGGGGGGGGGGGGGGGGGGGGGGGGGGGGGGGGGGGGGGGGGGGGGGGGGGGGGGGGGGGGGGGGGGGGGGGGGGGGGGGGGGGGGGGGGGGGGGGGGGGGGGGGGGGGGGGGGGGGGGGGGGGGGGGGGGGGGGGGGGGGGGGGGGGGGGGGGGGGGGGGGGGGGGGGGGGGGGGGGGGGGGGGGGGGGGGGGGGGGGGGGGGGGGGGGGGGGGGGGGGGGGGGGGGGGGGGGGGGGGGGGGGGGGGGGGGGGGGGGGGGGGGGGGGGGGGGGGGGGGGGGGGGGGGGGGGGGGGGGGGGGGGGGGGGGGGGGGGGGGGGGGGGGGGGGGGGGGGGGGGGGGGGGGGGGGGGGGGGGGGGGGGGGGGGGGGGGGGGGGGGGGGGGGGGGGGGGGGGGGGGGGGGGGGGGGGGGGGGGGGGGGGGGGGGGGGGGGGGGGGGGGGGGGGGGGGGGGGGGGGGGGGGGGGGGGGGGGGGGGGGGGGGGGGGGGGGGGGGGGGGGGGGGGGGGGGGGGGGGGGGGGGGGGGGGGGGGGGGGGGGGGGGGGGGGGGGGGGGGGGGGGGGGGGGGGGGGGGGGGGGGGGGGGGGGGGGGGGGGGGGGGGGGGGGGGGGGGGGGGGGGGGGGGGGGGGGGGGGGGGGGGGGGGGGGGGGGGGGGGGGGGGGGGGGGGGGGGGGGGGGGGGGGGGGGGGGGGGGGGGGGGGGGGGGGGGGGGGGGGGGGGGGGGGGGGGGGGGGGGGGGGGGGGGGGGGGGGGGGGGGGGGGGGGGGGGGGGGGGGGGGGGGGGGGGGGGGGGGGGGGGGGGGGGGGGGGGGGGGGGGGGGGGGGGGGGGGGGGGGGGGGGGGGGGGGGGGGGGGGGGGGGGGGGGGGGGGGGGGGGGGGGGGGGGGGGGGGGGGGGGGGGGGGGGGGGGGGGGGGGGGGGGGGGGGGGGGGGGGGGGGGGGGGGGGGGGGGGGGGGGGGGGGGGGGGGGGGGGGGGGGGGGGGGGGGGGGGGGGGGGGGGGGGGGGGGGGGGGGGGGGGGGGGGGGGGGGGGGGGGGGGGGGGGGGGGGGGGGGGGGGGGGGGGGGGGGGGGGGGGGGGGGGGGGGGGGGGGGGGGGGGGGGGGGGGGGGGGGGGGGGGGGGGGGGGGGGGGGGGGGGGGGGGGGGGGGGGGGGGGGGGGGGGGGGGGGGGGGGGGGGGGGGGGGGGGGGGGGGGGGGGGGGGGGGGGGGGGGGGGGGGGGGGGGGGGGGGGGGGGGGGGGGGGGGGGGGGGGGGGGGGGGGGGGGGGGGGGGGGGGGGGGGGGGGGGGGGGGGGGGGGGGGGGGGGGGGGGGGGGGGGGGGGGGGGGGGGGGGGGGGGGGGGGGGGGGGGGGGGGGGGGGGGGGGGGGGGGGGGGGGGGGGGGGGGGGGGGGGGGGGGGGGGGGGGGGGGGGGGGGGGGGGGGGGGGGGGGGGGGGGGGGGGGGGGGGGGGGGGGGGGGGGGGGGGGGGGGGGGGGGGGGGGGGGGGGGGGGGGGGGGGGGGGGGGGGGGGGGGGGGGGGGGGGGGGGGGGGGGGGGGGGGGGGGGGGGGGGGGGGGGGGGGGGGGGGGGGGGGGGGGGGGGGGGGGGGGGGGGGGGGGGGGGGGGGGGGGGGGGGGGGGGGGGGGGGGGGGGGGGGGGGGGGGGGGGGGGGGGGGGGGGGGGGGGGGGGGGGGGGGGGGGGGGGGGGGGGGGGGGGGGGGGGGGGGGGGGGGGGGGGGGGGGGGGGGGGGGGGGGGGGGGGGGGGGGGGGGGGGGGGGGGGGGGGGGGGGGGGGGGGGGGGGGGGGGGGGGGGGGGGGGGGGGGGGGGGGGGGGGGGGGGGGGGGGGGGGGGGGGGGGGGGGGGGGGGGGGGGGGGGGGGGGGGGGGGGGGGGGGGGGGGGGGGGGGGGGGGGGGGGGGGGGGGGGGGGGGGGGGGGGGGGGGGGGGGGGGGGGGGGGGGGGGGGGGGGGGGGGGGGGGGGGGGGGGGGGGGGGGGGGGGGGGGGGGGGGGGGGGGGGGGGGGGGGGGGGGGGGGGGGGGGGGGGGGGGGGGGGGGGGGGGGGGGGGGGGGGGGGGGGGGGGGGGGGGGGGGGGGGGGGGGGGGGGGGGGGGGGGGGGGGGGGGGGGGGGGGGGGGGGGGGGGGGGGGGGGGGGGGGGGGGGGGGGGGGGGGGGGGGGGGGGGGGGGGGGGGGGGGGGGGGGGGGGGGGGGGGGGGGGGGGGGGGGGGGGGGGGGGGGGGGGGGGGGGGGGGGGGGGGGGGGGGGGGGGGGGGGGGGGGGGGGGGGGGGGGGGGGGGGGGGGGGGGGGGGGGGGGGGGGGGGGGGGGGGGGGGGGGGGGGGGGGGGGGGGGGGGGGGGGGGGGGGGGGGGGGGGGGGGGGGGGGGGGGGGGGGGGGGGGGGGGGGGGGGGGGGGGGGGGGGGGGGGGGGGGGGGGGGGGGGGGGGGGGGGGGGGGGGGGGGGGGGGGGGGGGGGGGGGGGGGGGGGGGGGGGGGGGGGGGGGGGGGGGGGGGGGGGGGGGGGGGGGGGGGGGGGGGGGGGGGGGGGGGGGGGGGGGGGGGGGGGGGGGGGGGGGGGGGGGGGGGGGGGGGGGGGGGGGGGGGGGGGGGGGGGGGGGGGGGGGGGGGGGGGGGGGGGGGGGGGGGGGGGGGGGGGGGGGGGGGGGGGGGGGGGGGGGGGGGGGGGGGGGGGGGGGGGGGGGGGGGGGGGGGGGGGGGGGGGGGGGGGGGGGGGGGGGGGGGGGGGGGGGGGGGGGGGGGGGGGGGGGGGGGGGGGGGGGGGGGGGGGGGGGGGGGGGGGGGGGGGGGGGGGGGGGGGGGGGGGGGGGGGGGGGGGGGGGGGGGGGGGGGGGGGGGGGGGGGGGGGGGGGGGGGGGGGGGGGGGGGGGGGGGGGGGGGGGGGGGGGGGGGGGGGGGGGGGGGGGGGGGGGGGGGGGGGGGGGGGGGGGGGGGGGGGGGGGGGGGGGGGGGGGGGGGGGGGGGGGGGGGGGGGGGGGGGGGGGGGGGGGGGGGGGGGGGGGGGGGGGGGGGGGGGGGGGGGGGGGGGGGGGGGGGGGGGGGGGGGGGGGGGGGGGGGGGGGGGGGGGGGGGGGGGGGGGGGGGGGGGGGGGGGGGGGGGGGGGGGGGGGGGGGGGGGGGGGGGGGGGGGGGGGGGGGGGGGGGGGGGGGGGGGGGGGGGGGGGGGGGGGGGGGGGGGGGGGGGGGGGGGGGGGGGGGGGGGGGGGGGGGGGGGGGGGGGGGGGGGGGGGGGGGGGGGGGGGGGGGGGGGGGGGGGGGGGGGGGGGGGGGGGGGGGGGGGGGGGGGGGGGGGGGGGGGGGGGGGGGGGGGGGGGGGGGGGGGGGGGGGGGGGGGGGGGGGGGGGGGGGGGGGGGGGGGGGGGGGGGGGGGGGGGGGGGGGGGGGGGGGGGGGGGGGGGGGGGGGGGGGGGGGGGGGGGGGGGGGGGGGGGGGGGGGGGGGGGGGGGGGGGGGGGGGGGGGGGGGGGGGGGGGGGGGGGGGGGGGGGGGGGGGGGGGGGGGGGGGGGGGGGGGGGGGGGGGGGGGGGGGGGGGGGGGGGGGGGGGGGGGGGGGGGGGGGGGGGGGGGGGGGGGGGGGGGGGGGGGGGGGGGGGGGGGGGGGGGGGGGGGGGGGGGGGGGGGGGGGGGGGGGGGGGGGGGGGGGGGGGGGGGGGGGGGGGGGGGGGGGGGGGGGGGGGGGGGGGGGGGGGGGGGGGGGGGGGGGGGGGGGGGGGGGGGGGGGGGGGGGGGGGGGGGGGGGGGGGGGGGGGGGGGGGGGGGGGGGGGGGGGGGGGGGGGGGGGGGGGGGGGGGGGGGGGGGGGGGGGGGGGGGGGGGGGGGGGGGGGGGGGGGGGGGGGGGGGGGGGGGGGGGGGGGGGGGGGGGGGGGGGGGGGGGGGGGGGGGGGGGGGGGGGGGGGGGGGGGGGGGGGGGGGGGGGGGGGGGGGGGGGGGGGGGGGGGGGGGGGGGGGGGGGGGGGGGGGGGGGGGGGGGGGGGGGGGGGGGGGGGGGGGGGGGGGGGGGGGGGGGGGGGGGGGGGGGGGGGGGGGGGGGGGGGGGGGGGGGGGGGGGGGGGGGGGGGGGGGGGGGGGGGGGGGGGGGGGGGGGGGGGGGGGGGGGGGGGGGGGGGGGGGGGGGGGGGGGGGGGGGGGGGGGGGGGGGGGGGGGGGGGGGGGGGGGGGGGGGGGGGGGGGGGGGGGGGGGGGGGGGGGGGGGGGGGGGGGGGGGGGGGGGGGGGGGGGGGGGGGGGGGGGGGGGGGGGGGGGGGGGGGGGGGGGGGGGGGGGGGGGGGGGGGGGGGGGGGGGGGGGGGGGGGGGGGGGGGGGGGGGGGGGGGGGGGGGGGGGGGGGGGGGGGGGGGGGGGGGGGGGGGGGGGGGGGGGGGGGGGGGGGGGGGGGGGGGGGGGGGGGGGGGGGGGGGGGGGGGGGGGGGGGGGGGGGGGGGGGGGGGGGGGGGGGGGGGGGGGGGGGGGGGGGGGGGGGGGGGGGGGGGGGGGGGGGGGGGGGGGGGGGGGGGGGGGGGGGGGGGGGGGGGGGGGGGGGGGGGGGGGGGGGGGGGGGGGGGGGGGGGGGGGGGGGGGGGGGGGGGGGGGGGGGGGGGGGGGGGGGGGGGGGGGGGGGGGGGGGGGGGGGGGGGGGGGGGGGGGGGGGGGGGGGGGGGGGGGGGGGGGGGGGGGGGGGGGGGGGGGGGGGGGGGGGGGGGGGGGGGGGGGGGGGGGGGGGGGGGGGGGGGGGGGGGGGGGGGGGGGGGGGGGGGGGGGGGGGGGGGGGGGGGGGGGGGGGGGGGGGGGGGGGGGGGGGGGGGGGGGGGGGGGGGGGGGGGGGGGGGGGGGGGGGGGGGGGGGGGGGGGGGGGGGGGGGGGGGGGGGGGGGGGGGGGGGGGGGGGGGGGGGGGGGGGGGGGGGGGGGGGGGGGGGGGGGGGGGGGGGGGGGGGGGGGGGGGGGGGGGGGGGGGGGGGGGGGGGGGGGGGGGGGGGGGGGGGGGGGGGGGGGGGGGGGGGGGGGGGGGGGGGGGGGGGGGGGGGGGGGGGGGGGGGGGGGGGGGGGGGGGGGGGGGGGGGGGGGGGGGGGGGGGGGGGGGGGGGGGGGGGGGGGGGGGGGGGGGGGGGGGGGGGGGGGGGGGGGGGGGGGGGGGGGGGGGGGGGGGGGGGGGGGGGGGGGGGGGGGGGGGGGGGGGGGGGGGGGGGGGGGGGGGGGGGGGGGGGGGGGGGGGGGGGGGGGGGGGGGGGGGGGGGGGGGGGGGGGGGGGGGGGGGGGGGGGGGGGGGGGGGGGGGGGGGGGGGGGGGGGGGGGGGGGGGGGGGGGGGGGGGGGGGGGGGGGGGGGGGGGGGGGGGGGGGGGGGGGGGGGGGGGGGGGGGGGGGGGGGGGGGGGGGGGGGGGGGGGGGGGGGGGGGGGGGGGGGGGGGGGGGGGGGGGGGGGGGGGGGGGGGGGGGGGGGGGGGGGGGGGGGGGGGGGGGGGGGGGGGGGGGGGGGGGGGGGGGGGGGGGGGGGGGGGGGGGGGGGGGGGGGGGGGGGGGGGGGGGGGGGGGGGGGGGGGGGGGGGGGGGGGGGGGGGGGGGGGGGGGGGGGGGGGGGGGGGGGGGGGGGGGGGGGGGGGGGGGGGGGGGGGGGGGGGGGGGGGGGGGGGGGGGGGGGGGGGGGGGGGGGGGGGGGGGGGGGGGGGGGGGGGGGGGGGGGGGGGGGGGGGGGGGGGGGGGGGGGGGGGGGGGGGGGGGGGGGGGGGGGGGGGGGGGGGGGGGGGGGGGGGGGGGGGGGGGGGGGGGGGGGGGGGGGGGGGGGGGGGGGGGGGGGGGGGGGGGGGGGGGGGGGGGGGGGGGGGGGGGGGGGGGGGGGGGGGGGGGGGGGGGGGGGGGGGGGGGGGGGGGGGGGGGGGGGGGGGGGGGGGGGGGGGGGGGGGGGGGGGGGGGGGGGGGGGGGGGGGGGGGGGGGGGGGGGGGGGGGGGGGGGGGGGGGGGGGGGGGGGGGGGGGGGGGGGGGGGGGGGGGGGGGGGGGGGGGGGGGGGGGGGGGGGGGGGGGGGGGGGGGGGGGGGGGGGGGGGGGGGGGGGGGGGGGGGGGGGGGGGGGGGGGGGGGGGGGGGGGGGGGGGGGGGGGGGGGGGGGGGGGGGGGGGGGGGGGGGGGGGGGGGGGGGGGGGGGGGGGGGGGGGGGGGGGGGGGGGGGGGGGGGGGGGGGGGGGGGGGGGGGGGGGGGGGGGGGGGGGGGGGGGGGGGGGGGGGGGGGGGGGGGGGGGGGGGGGGGGGGGGGGGGGGGGGGGGGGGGGGGGGGGGGGGGGGGGGGGGGGGGGGGGGGGGGGGGGGGGGGGGGGGGGGGGGGGGGGGGGGGGGGGGGGGGGGGGGGGGGGGGGGGGGGGGGGGGGGGGGGGGGGGGGGGGGGGGGGGGGGGGGGGGGGGGGGGGGGGGGGGGGGGGGGGGGGGGGGGGGGGGGGGGGGGGGGGGGGGGGGGGGGGGGGGGGGGGGGGGGGGGGGGGGGGGGGGGGGGGGGGGGGGGGGGGGGGGGGGGGGGGGGGGGGGGGGGGGGGGGGGGGGGGGGGGGGGGGGGGGGGGGGGGGGGGGGGGGGGGGGGGGGGGGGGGGGGGGGGGGGGGGGGGGGGGGGGGGGGGGGGGGGGGGGGGGGGGGGGGGGGGGGGGGGGGGGGGGGGGGGGGGGGGGGGGGGGGGGGGGGGGGGGGGGGGGGGGGGGGGGGGGGGGGGGGGGGGGGGGGGGGGGGGGGGGGGGGGGGGGGGGGGGGGGGGGGGGGGGGGGGGGGGGGGGGGGGGGGGGGGGGGGGGGGGGGGGGGGGGGGGGGGGGGGGGGGGGGGGGGGGGGGGGGGGGGGGGGGGGGGGGGGGGGGGGGGGGGGGGGGGGGGGGGGGGGGGGGGGGGGGGGGGGGGGGGGGGGGGGGGGGGGGGGGGGGGGGGGGGGGGGGGGGGGGGGGGGGGGGGGGGGGGGGGGGGGGGGGGGGGGGGGGGGGGGGGGGGGGGGGGGGGGGGGGGGGGGGGGGGGGGGGGGGGGGGGGGGGGGGGGGGGGGGGGGGGGGGGGGGGGGGGGGGGGGGGGGGGGGGGGGGGGGGGGGGGGGGGGGGGGGGGGGGGGGGGGGGGGGGGGGGGGGGGGGGGGGGGGGGGGGGGGGGGGGGGGGGGGGGGGGGGGGGGGGGGGGGGGGGGGGGGGGGGGGGGGGGGGGGGGGGGGGGGGGGGGGGGGGGGGGGGGGGGGGGGGGGGGGGGGGGGGGGGGGGGGGGGGGGGGGGGGGGGGGGGGGGGGGGGGGGGGGGGGGGGGGGGGGGGGGGGGGGGGGGGGGGGGGGGGGGGGGGGGGGGGGGGGGGGGGGGGGGGGGGGGGGGGGGGGGGGGGGGGGGGGGGGGGGGGGGGGGGGGGGGGGGGGGGGGGGGGGGGGGGGGGGGGGGGGGGGGGGGGGGGGGGGGGGGGGGGGGGGGGGGGGGGGGGGGGGGGGGGGGGGGGGGGGGGGGGGGGGGGGGGGGGGGGGGGGGGGGGGGGGGGGGGGGGGGGGGGGGGGGGGGGGGGGGGGGGGGGGGGGGGGGGGGGGGGGGGGGGGGGGGGGGGGGGGGGGGGGGGGGGGGGGGGGGGGGGGGGGGGGGGGGGGGGGGGGGGGGGGGGGGGGGGGGGGGGGGGGGGGGGGGGGGGGGGGGGGGGGGGGGGGGGGGGGGGGGGGGGGGGGGGGGGGGGGGGGGGGGGGGGGGGGGGGGGGGGGGGGGGGGGGGGGGGGGGGGGGGGGGGGGGGGGGGGGGGGGGGGGGGGGGGGGGGGGGGGGGGGGGGGGGGGGGGGGGGGGGGGGGGGGGGGGGGGGGGGGGGGGGGGGGGGGGGGGGGGGGGGGGGGGGGGGGGGGGGGGGGGGGGGGGGGGGGGGGGGGGGGGGGGGGGGGGGGGGGGGGGGGGGGGGGGGGGGGGGGGGGGGGGGGGGGGGGGGGGGGGGGGGGGGGGGGGGGGGGGGGGGGGGGGGGGGGGGGGGGGGGGGGGGGGGGGGGGGGGGGGGGGGGGGGGGGGGGGGGGGGGGGGGGGGGGGGGGGGGGGGGGGGGGGGGGGGGGGGGGGGGGGGGGGGGGGGGGGGGGGGGGGGGGGGGGGGGGGGGGGGGGGGGGGGGGGGGGGGGGGGGGGGGGGGGGGGGGGGGGGGGGGGGGGGGGGGGGGGGGGGGGGGGGGGGGGGGGGGGGGGGGGGGGGGGGGGGGGGGGGGGGGGGGGGGGGGGGGGGGGGGGGGGGGGGGGGGGGGGGGGGGGGGGGGGGGGGGGGGGGGGGGGGGGGGGGGGGGGGGGGGGGGGGGGGGGGGGGGGGGGGGGGGGGGGGGGGGGGGGGGGGGGGGGGGGGGGGGGGGGGGGGGGGGGGGGGGGGGGGGGGGGGGGGGGGGGGGGGGGGGGGGGGGGGGGGGGGGGGGGGGGGGGGGGGGGGGGGGGGGGGGGGGGGGGGGGGGGGGGGGGGGGGGGGGGGGGGGGGGGGGGGGGGGGGGGGGGGGGGGGGGGGGGGGGGGGGGGGGGGGGGGGGGGGGGGGGGGGGGGGGGGGGGGGGGGGGGGGGGGGGGGGGGGGGGGGGGGGGGGGGGGGGGGGGGGGGGGGGGGGGGGGGGGGGGGGGGGGGGGGGGGGGGGGGGGGGGGGGGGGGGGGGGGGGGGGGGGGGGGGGGGGGGGGGGGGGGGGGGGGGGGGGGGGGGGGGGGGGGGGGGGGGGGGGGGGGGGGGGGGGGGGGGGGGGGGGGGGGGGGGGGGGGGGGGGGGGGGGGGGGGGGGGGGGGGGGGGGGGGGGGGGGGGGGGGGGGGGGGGGGGGGGGGGGGGGGGGGGGGGGGGGGGGGGGGGGGGGGGGGGGGGGGGGGGGGGGGGGGGGGGGGGGGGGGGGGGGGGGGGGGGGGGGGGGGGGGGGGGGGGGGGGGGGGGGGGGGGGGGGGGGGGGGGGGGGGGGGGGGGGGGGGGGGGGGGGGGGGGGGGGGGGGGGGGGGGGGGGGGGGGGGGGGGGGGGGGGGGGGGGGGGGGGGGGGGGGGGGGGGGGGGGGGGGGGGGGGGGGGGGGGGGGGGGGGGGGGGGGGGGGGGGGGGGGGGGGGGGGGGGGGGGGGGGGGGGGGGGGGGGGGGGGGGGGGGGGGGGGGGGGGGGGGGGGGGGGGGGGGGGGGGGGGGGGGGGGGGGGGGGGGGGGGGGGGGGGGGGGGGGGGGGGGGGGGGGGGGGGGGGGGGGGGGGGGGGGGGGGGGGGGGGGGGGGGGGGGGGGGGGGGGGGGGGGGGGGGGGGGGGGGGGGGGGGGGGGGGGGGGGGGGGGGGGGGGGGGGGGGGGGGGGGGGGGGGGGGGGGGGGGGGGGGGGGGGGGGGGGGGGGGGGGGGGGGGGGGGGGGGGGGGGGGGGGGGGGGGGGGGGGGGGGGGGGGGGGGGGGGGGGGGGGGGGGGGGGGGGGGGGGGGGGGGGGGGGGGGGGGGGGGGGGGGGGGGGGGGGGGGGGGGGGGGGGGGGGGGGGGGGGGGGGGGGGGGGGGGGGGGGGGGGGGGGGGGGGGGGGGGGGGGGGGGGGGGGGGGGGGGGGGGGGGGGGGGGGGGGGGGGGGGGGGGGGGGGGGGGGGGGGGGGGGGGGGGGGGGGGGGGGGGGGGGGGGGGGGGGGGGGGGGGGGGGGGGGGGGGGGGGGGGGGGGGGGGGGGGGGGGGGGGGGGGGGGGGGGGGGGGGGGGGGGGGGGGGGGGGGGGGGGGGGGGGGGGGGGGGGGGGGGGGGGGGGGGGGGGGGGGGGGGGGGGGGGGGGGGGGGGGGGGGGGGGGGGGGGGGGGGGGGGGGGGGGGGGGGGGGGGGGGGGGGGGGGGGGGGGGGGGGGGGGGGGGGGGGGGGGGGGGGGGGGGGGGGGGGGGGGGGGGGGGGGGGGGGGGGGGGGGGGGGGGGGGGGGGGGGGGGGGGGGGGGGGGGGGGGGGGGGGGGGGGGGGGGGGGGGGGGGGGGGGGGGGGGGGGGGGGGGGGGGGGGGGGGGGGGGGGGGGGGGGGGGGGGGGGGGGGGGGGGGGGGGGGGGGGGGGGGGGGGGGGGGGGGGGGGGGGGGGGGGGGGGGGGGGGGGGGGGGGGGGGGGGGGGGGGGGGGGGGGGGGGGGGGGGGGGGGGGGGGGGGGGGGGGGGGGGGGGGGGGGGGGGGGGGGGGGGGGGGGGGGGGGGGGGGGGGGGGGGGGGGGGGGGGGGGGGGGGGGGGGGGGGGGGGGGGGGGGGGGGGGGGGGGGGGGGGGGGGGGGGGGGGGGGGGGGGGGGGGGGGGGGGGGGGGGGGGGGGGGGGGGGGGGGGGGGGGGGGGGGGGGGGGGGGGGGGGGGGGGGGGGGGGGGGGGGGGGGGGGGGGGGGGGGGGGGGGGGGGGGGGGGGGGGGGGGGGGGGGGGGGGGGGGGGGGGGGGGGGGGGGGGGGGGGGGGGGGGGGGGGGGGGGGGGGGGGGGGGGGGGGGGGGGGGGGGGGGGGGGGGGGGGGGGGGGGGGGGGGGGGGGGGGGGGGGGGGGGGGGGGGGGGGGGGGGGGGGGGGGGGGGGGGGGGGGGGGGGGGGGGGGGGGGGGGGGGGGGGGGGGGGGGGGGGGGGGGGGGGGGGGGGGGGGGGGGGGGGGGGGGGGGGGGGGGGGGGGGGGGGGGGGGGGGGGGGGGGGGGGGGGGGGGGGGGGGGGGGGGGGGGGGGGGGGGGGGGGGGGGGGGGGGGGGGGGGGGGGGGGGGGGGGGGGGGGGGGGGGGGGGGGGGGGGGGGGGGGGGGGGGGGGGGGGGGGGGGGGGGGGGGGGGGGGGGGGGGGGGGGGGGGGGGGGGGGGGGGGGGGGGGGGGGGGGGGGGGGGGGGGGGGGGGGGGGGGGGGGGGGGGGGGGGGGGGGGGGGGGGGGGGGGGGGGGGGGGGGGGGGGGGGGGGGGGGGGGGGGGGGGGGGGGGGGGGGGGGGGGGGGGGGGGGGGGGGGGGGGGGGGGGGGGGGGGGGGGGGGGGGGGGGGGGGGGGGGGGGGGGGGGGGGGGGGGGGGGGGGGGGGGGGGGGGGGGGGGGGGGGGGGGGGGGGGGGGGGGGGGGGGGGGGGGGGGGGGGGGGGGGGGGGGGGGGGGGGGGGGGGGGGGGGGGGGGGGGGGGGGGGGGGGGGGGGGGGGGGGGGGGGGGGGGGGGGGGGGGGGGGGGGGGGGGGGGGGGGGGGGGGGGGGGGGGGGGGGGGGGGGGGGGGGGGGGGGGGGGGGGGGGGGGGGGGGGGGGGGGGGGGGGGGGGGGGGGGGGGGGGGGGGGGGGGGGGGGGGGGGGGGGGGGGGGGGGGGGGGGGGGGGGGGGGGGGGGGGGGGGGGGGGGGGGGGGGGGGGGGGGGGGGGGGGGGGGGGGGGGGGGGGGGGGGGGGGGGGGGGGGGGGGGGGGGGGGGGGGGGGGGGGGGGGGGGGGGGGGGGGGGGGGGGGGGGGGGGGGGGGGGGGGGGGGGGGGGGGGGGGGGGGGGGGGGGGGGGGGGGGGGGGGGGGGGGGGGGGGGGGGGGGGGGGGGGGGGGGGGGGGGGGGGGGGGGGGGGGGGGGGGGGGGGGGGGGGGGGGGGGGGGGGGGGGGGGGGGGGGGGGGGGGGGGGGGGGGGGGGGGGGGGGGGGGGGGGGGGGGGGGGGGGGGGGGGGGGGGGGGGGGGGGGGGGGGGGGGGGGGGGGGGGGGGGGGGGGGGGGGGGGGGGGGGGGGGGGGGGGGGGGGGGGGGGGGGGGGGGGGGGGGGGGGGGGGGGGGGGGGGGGGGGGGGGGGGGGGGGGGGGGGGGGGGGGGGGGGGGGGGGGGGGGGGGGGGGGGGGGGGGGGGGGGGGGGGGGGGGGGGGGGGGGGGGGGGGGGGGGGGGGGGGGGGGGGGGGGGGGGGGGGGGGGGGGGGGGGGGGGGGGGGGGGGGGGGGGGGGGGGGGGGGGGGGGGGGGGGGGGGGGGGGGGGGGGGGGGGGGGGGGGGGGGGGGGGGGGGGGGGGGGGGGGGGGGGGGGGGGGGGGGGGGGGGGGGGGGGGGGGGGGGGGGGGGGGGGGGGGGGGGGGGGGGGGGGGGGGGGGGGGGGGGGGGGGGGGGGGGGGGGGGGGGGGGGGGGGGGGGGGGGGGGGGGGGGGGGGGGGGGGGGGGGGGGGGGGGGGGGGGGGGGGGGGGGGGGGGGGGGGGGGGGGGGGGGGGGGGGGGGGGGGGGGGGGGGGGGGGGGGGGGGGGGGGGGGGGGGGGGGGGGGGGGGGGGGGGGGGGGGGGGGGGGGGGGGGGGGGGGGGGGGGGGGGGGGGGGGGGGGGGGGGGGGGGGGGGGGGGGGGGGGGGGGGGGGGGGGGGGGGGGGGGGGGGGGGGGGGGGGGGGGGGGGGGGGGGGGGGGGGGGGGGGGGGGGGGGGGGGGGGGGGGGGGGGGGGGGGGGGGGGGGGGGGGGGGGGGGGGGGGGGGGGGGGGGGGGGGGGGGGGGGGGGGGGGGGGGGGGGGGGGGGGGGGGGGGGGGGGGGGGGGGGGGGGGGGGGGGGGGGGGGGGGGGGGGGGGGGGGGGGGGGGGGGGGGGGGGGGGGGGGGGGGGGGGGGGGGGGGGGGGGGGGGGGGGGGGGGGGGGGGGGGGGGGGGGGGGGGGGGGGGGGGGGGGGGGGGGGGGGGGGGGGGGGGGGGGGGGGGGGGGGGGGGGGGGGGGGGGGGGGGGGGGGGGGGGGGGGGGGGGGGGGGGGGGGGGGGGGGGGGGGGGGGGGGGGGGGGGGGGGGGGGGGGGGGGGGGGGGGGGGGGGGGGGGGGGGGGGGGGGGGGGGGGGGGGGGGGGGGGGGGGGGGGGGGGGGGGGGGGGGGGGGGGGGGGGGGGGGGGGGGGGGGGGGGGGGGGGGGGGGGGGGGGGGGGGGGGGGGGGGGGGGGGGGGGGGGGGGGGGGGGGGGGGGGGGGGGGGGGGGGGGGGGGGGGGGGGGGGGGGGGGGGGGGGGGGGGGGGGGGGGGGGGGGGGGGGGGGGGGGGGGGGGGGGGGGGGGGGGGGGGGGGGGGGGGGGGGGGGGGGGGGGGGGGGGGGGGGGGGGGGGGGGGGGGGGGGGGGGGGGGGGGGGGGGGGGGGGGGGGGGGGGGGGGGGGGGGGGGGGGGGGGGGGGGGGGGGGGGGGGGGGGGGGGGGGGGGGGGGGGGGGGGGGGGGGGGGGGGGGGGGGGGGGGGGGGGGGGGGGGGGGGGGGGGGGGGGGGGGGGGGGGGGGGGGGGGGGGGGGGGGGGGGGGGGGGGGGGGGGGGGGGGGGGGGGGGGGGGGGGGGGGGGGGGGGGGGGGGGGGGGGGGGGGGGGGGGGGGGGGGGGGGGGGGGGGGGGGGGGGGGGGGGGGGGGGGGGGGGGGGGGGGGGGGGGGGGGGGGGGGGGGGGGGGGGGGGGGGGGGGGGGGGGGGGGGGGGGGGGGGGGGGGGGGGGGGGGGGGGGGGGGGGGGGGGGGGGGGGGGGGGGGGGGGGGGGGGGGGGGGGGGGGGGGGGGGGGGGGGGGGGGGGGGGGGGGGGGGGGGGGGGGGGGGGGGGGGGGGGGGGGGGGGGGGGGGGGGGGGGGGGGGGGGGGGGGGGGGGGGGGGGGGGGGGGGGGGGGGGGGGGGGGGGGGGGGGGGGGGGGGGGGGGGGGGGGGGGGGGGGGGGGGGGGGGGGGGGGGGGGGGGGGGGGGGGGGGGGGGGGGGGGGGGGGGGGGGGGGGGGGGGGGGGGGGGGGGGGGGGGGGGGGGGGGGGGGGGGGGGGGGGGGGGGGGGGGGGGGGGGGGGGGGGGGGGGGGGGGGGGGGGGGGGGGGGGGGGGGGGGGGGGGGGGGGGGGGGGGGGGGGGGGGGGGGGGGGGGGGGGGGGGGGGGGGGGGGGGGGGGGGGGGGGGGGGGGGGGGGGGGGGGGGGGGGGGGGGGGGGGGGGGGGGGGGGGGGGGGGGGGGGGGGGGGGGGGGGGGGGGGGGGGGGGGGGGGGGGGGGGGGGGGGGGGGGGGGGGGGGGGGGGGGGGGGGGGGGGGGGGGGGGGGGGGGGGGGGGGGGGGGGGGGGGGGGGGGGGGGGGGGGGGGGGGGGGGGGGGGGGGGGGGGGGGGGGGGGGGGGGGGGGGGGGGGGGGGGGGGGGGGGGGGGGGGGGGGGGGGGGGGGGGGGGGGGGGGGGGGGGGGGGGGGGGGGGGGGGGGGGGGGGGGGGGGGGGGGGGGGGGGGGGGGGGGGGGGGGGGGGGGGGGGGGGGGGGGGGGGGGGGGGGGGGGGGGGGGGGGGGGGGGGGGGGGGGGGGGGGGGGGGGGGGGGGGGGGGGGGGGGGGGGGGGGGGGGGGGGGGGGGGGGGGGGGGGGGGGGGGGGGGGGGGGGGGGGGGGGGGGGGGGGGGGGGGGGGGGGGGGGGGGGGGGGGGGGGGGGGGGGGGGGGGGGGGGGGGGGGGGGGGGGGGGGGGGGGGGGGGGGGGGGGGGGGGGGGGGGGGGGGGGGGGGGGGGGGGGGGGGGGGGGGGGGGGGGGGGGGGGGGGGGGGGGGGGGGGGGGGGGGGGGGGGGGGGGGGGGGGGGGGGGGGGGGGGGGGGGGGGGGGGGGGGGGGGGGGGGGGGGGGGGGGGGGGGGGGGGGGGGGGGGGGGGGGGGGGGGGGGGGGGGGGGGGGGGGGGGGGGGGGGGGGGGGGGGGGGGGGGGGGGGGGGGGGGGGGGGGGGGGGGGGGGGGGGGGGGGGGGGGGGGGGGGGGGGGGGGGGGGGGGGGGGGGGGGGGGGGGGGGGGGGGGGGGGGGGGGGGGGGGGGGGGGGGGGGGGGGGGGGGGGGGGGGGGGGGGGGGGGGGGGGGGGGGGGGGGGGGGGGGGGGGGGGGGGGGGGGGGGGGGGGGGGGGGGGGGGGGGGGGGGGGGGGGGGGGGGGGGGGGGGGGGGGGGGGGGGGGGGGGGGGGGGGGGGGGGGGGGGGGGGGGGGGGGGGGGGGGGGGGGGGGGGGGGGGGGGGGGGGGGGGGGGGGGGGGGGGGGGGGGGGGGGGGGGGGGGGGGGGGGGGGGGGGGGGGGGGGGGGGGGGGGGGGGGGGGGGGGGGGGGGGGGGGGGGGGGGGGGGGGGGGGGGGGGGGGGGGGGGGGGGGGGGGGGGGGGGGGGGGGGGGGGGGGGGGGGGGGGGGGGGGGGGGGGGGGGGGGGGGGGGGGGGGGGGGGGGGGGGGGGGGGGGGGGGGGGGGGGGGGGGGGGGGGGGGGGGGGGGGGGGGGGGGGGGGGGGGGGGGGGGGGGGGGGGGGGGGGGGGGGGGGGGGGGGGGGGGGGGGGGGGGGGGGGGGGGGGGGGGGGGGGGGGGGGGGGGGGGGGGGGGGGGGGGGGGGGGGGGGGGGGGGGGGGGGGGGGGGGGGGGGGGGGGGGGGGGGGGGGGGGGGGGGGGGGGGGGGGGGGGGGGGGGGGGGGGGGGGGGGGGGGGGGGGGGGGGGGGGGGGGGGGGGGGGGGGGGGGGGGGGGGGGGGGGGGGGGGGGGGGGGGGGGGGGGGGGGGGGGGGGGGGGGGGGGGGGGGGGGGGGGGGGGGGGGGGGGGGGGGGGGGGGGGGGGGGGGGGGGGGGGGGGGGGGGGGGGGGGGGGGGGGGGGGGGGGGGGGGGGGGGGGGGGGGGGGGGGGGGGGGGGGGGGGGGGGGGGGGGGGGGGGGGGGGGGGGGGGGGGGGGGGGGGGGGGGGGGGGGGGGGGGGGGGGGGGGGGGGGGGGGGGGGGGGGGGGGGGGGGGGGGGGGGGGGGGGGGGGGGGGGGGGGGGGGGGGGGGGGGGGGGGGGGGGGGGGGGGGGGGGGGGGGGGGGGGGGGGGGGGGGGGGGGGGGGGGGGGGGGGGGGGGGGGGGGGGGGGGGGGGGGGGGGGGGGGGGGGGGGGGGGGGGGGGGGGGGGGGGGGGGGGGGGGGGGGGGGGGGGGGGGGGGGGGGGGGGGGGGGGGGGGGGGGGGGGGGGGGGGGGGGGGGGGGGGGGGGGGGGGGGGGGGGGGGGGGGGGGGGGGGGGGGGGGGGGGGGGGGGGGGGGGGGGGGGGGGGGGGGGGGGGGGGGGGGGGGGGGGGGGGGGGGGGGGGGGGGGGGGGGGGGGGGGGGGGGGGGGGGGGGGGGGGGGGGGGGGGGGGGGGGGGGGGGGGGGGGGGGGGGGGGGGGGGGGGGGGGGGGGGGGGGGGGGGGGGGGGGGGGGGGGGGGGGGGGGGGGGGGGGGGGGGGGGGGGGGGGGGGGGGGGGGGGGGGGGGGGGGGGGGGGGGGGGGGGGGGGGGGGGGGGGGGGGGGGGGGGGGGGGGGGGGGGGGGGGGGGGGGGGGGGGGGGGGGGGGGGGGGGGGGGGGGGGGGGGGGGGGGGGGGGGGGGGGGGGGGGGGGGGGGGGGGGGGGGGGGGGGGGGGGGGGGGGGGGGGGGGGGGGGGGGGGGGGGGGGGGGGGGGGGGGGGGGGGGGGGGGGGGGGGGGGGGGGGGGGGGGGGGGGGGGGGGGGGGGGGGGGGGGGGGGGGGGGGGGGGGGGGGGGGGGGGGGGGGGGGGGGGGGGGGGGGGGGGGGGGGGGGGGGGGGGGGGGGGGGGGGGGGGGGGGGGGGGGGGGGGGGGGGGGGGGGGGGGGGGGGGGGGGGGGGGGGGGGGGGGGGGGGGGGGGGGGGGGGGGGGGGGGGGGGGGGGGGGGGGGGGGGGGGGGGGGGGGGGGGGGGGGGGGGGGGGGGGGGGGGGGGGGGGGGGGGGGGGGGGGGGGGGGGGGGGGGGGGGGGGGGGGGGGGGGGGGGGGGGGGGGGGGGGGGGGGGGGGGGGGGGGGGGGGGGGGGGGGGGGGGGGGGGGGGGGGGGGGGGGGGGGGGGGGGGGGGGGGGGGGGGGGGGGGGGGGGGGGGGGGGGGGGGGGGGGGGGGGGGGGGGGGGGGGGGGGGGGGGGGGGGGGGGGGGGGGGGGGGGGGGGGGGGGGGGGGGGGGGGGGGGGGGGGGGGGGGGGGGGGGGGGGGGGGGGGGGGGGGGGGGGGGGGGGGGGGGGGGGGGGGGGGGGGGGGGGGGGGGGGGGGGGGGGGGGGGGGGGGGGGGGGGGGGGGGGGGGGGGGGGGGGGGGGGGGGGGGGGGGGGGGGGGGGGGGGGGGGGGGGGGGGGGGGGGGGGGGGGGGGGGGGGGGGGGGGGGGGGGGGGGGGGGGGGGGGGGGGGGGGGGGGGGGGGGGGGGGGGGGGGGGGGGGGGGGGGGGGGGGGGGGGGGGGGGGGGGGGGGGGGGGGGGGGGGGGGGGGGGGGGGGGGGGGGGGGGGGGGGGGGGGGGGGGGGGGGGGGGGGGGGGGGGGGGGGGGGGGGGGGGGGGGGGGGGGGGGGGGGGGGGGGGGGGGGGGGGGGGGGGGGGGGGGGGGGGGGGGGGGGGGGGGGGGGGGGGGGGGGGGGGGGGGGGGGGGGGGGGGGGGGGGGGGGGGGGGGGGGGGGGGGGGGGGGGGGGGGGGGGGGGGGGGGGGGGGGGGGGGGGGGGGGGGGGGGGGGGGGGGGGGGGGGGGGGGGGGGGGGGGGGGGGGGGGGGGGGGGGGGGGGGGGGGGGGGGGGGGGGGGGGGGGGGGGGGGGGGGGGGGGGGGGGGGGGGGGGGGGGGGGGGGGGGGGGGGGGGGGGGGGGGGGGGGGGGGGGGGGGGGGGGGGGGGGGGGGGGGGGGGGGGGGGGGGGGGGGGGGGGGGGGGGGGGGGGGGGGGGGGGGGGGGGGGGGGGGGGGGGGGGGGGGGGGGGGGGGGGGGGGGGGGGGGGGGGGGGGGGGGGGGGGGGGGGGGGGGGGGGGGGGGGGGGGGGGGGGGGGGGGGGGGGGGGGGGGGGGGGGGGGGGGGGGGGGGGGGGGGGGGGGGGGGGGGGGGGGGGGGGGGGGGGGGGGGGGGGGGGGGGGGGGGGGGGGGGGGGGGGGGGGGGGGGGGGGGGGGGGGGGGGGGGGGGGGGGGGGGGGGGGGGGGGGGGGGGGGGGGGGGGGGGGGGGGGGGGGGGGGGGGGGGGGGGGGGGGGGGGGGGGGGGGGGGGGGGGGGGGGGGGGGGGGGGGGGGGGGGGGGGGGGGGGGGGGGGGGGGGGGGGGGGGGGGGGGGGGGGGGGGGGGGGGGGGGGGGGGGGGGGGGGGGGGGGGGGGGGGGGGGGGGGGGGGGGGGGGGGGGGGGGGGGGGGGGGGGGGGGGGGGGGGGGGGGGGGGGGGGGGGGGGGGGGGGGGGGGGGGGGGGGGGGGGGGGGGGGGGGGGGGGGGGGGGGGGGGGGGGGGGGGGGGGGGGGGGGGGGGGGGGGGGGGGGGGGGGGGGGGGGGGGGGGGGGGGGGGGGGGGGGGGGGGGGGGGGGGGGGGGGGGGGGGGGGGGGGGGGGGGGGGGGGGGGGGGGGGGGGGGGGGGGGGGGGGGGGGGGGGGGGGGGGGGGGGGGGGGGGGGGGGGGGGGGGGGGGGGGGGGGGGGGGGGGGGGGGGGGGGGGGGGGGGGGGGGGGGGGGGGGGGGGGGGGGGGGGGGGGGGGGGGGGGGGGGGGGGGGGGGGGGGGGGGGGGGGGGGGGGGGGGGGGGGGGGGGGGGGGGGGGGGGGGGGGGGGGGGGGGGGGGGGGGGGGGGGGGGGGGGGGGGGGGGGGGGGGGGGGGGGGGGGGGGGGGGGGGGGGGGGGGGGGGGGGGGGGGGGGGGGGGGGGGGGGGGGGGGGGGGGGGGGGGGGGGGGGGGGGGGGGGGGGGGGGGGGGGGGGGGGGGGGGGGGGGGGGGGGGGGGGGGGGGGGGGGGGGGGGGGGGGGGGGGGGGGGGGGGGGGGGGGGGGGGGGGGGGGGGGGGGGGGGGGGGGGGGGGGGGGGGGGGGGGGGGGGGGGGGGGGGGGGGGGGGGGGGGGGGGGGGGGGGGGGGGGGGGGGGGGGGGGGGGGGGGGGGGGGGGGGGGGGGGGGGGGGGGGGGGGGGGGGGGGGGGGGGGGGGGGGGGGGGGGGGGGGGGGGGGGGGGGGGGGGGGGGGGGGGGGGGGGGGGGGGGGGGGGGGGGGGGGGGGGGGGGGGGGGGGGGGGGGGGGGGGGGGGGGGGGGGGGGGGGGGGGGGGGGGGGGGGGGGGGGGGGGGGGGGGGGGGGGGGGGGGGGGGGGGGGGGGGGGGGGGGGGGGGGGGGGGGGGGGGGGGGGGGGGGGGGGGGGGGGGGGGGGGGGGGGGGGGGGGGGGGGGGGGGGGGGGGGGGGGGGGGGGGGGGGGGGGGGGGGGGGGGGGGGGGGGGGGGGGGGGGGGGGGGGGGGGGGGGGGGGGGGGGGGGGGGGGGGGGGGGGGGGGGGGGGGGGGGGGGGGGGGGGGGGGGGGGGGGGGGGGGGGGGGGGGGGGGGGGGGGGGGGGGGGGGGGGGGGGGGGGGGGGGGGGGGGGGGGGGGGGGGGGGGGGGGGGGGGGGGGGGGGGGGGGGGGGGGGGGGGGGGGGGGGGGGGGGGGGGGGGGGGGGGGGGGGGGGGGGGGGGGGGGGGGGGGGGGGGGGGGGGGGGGGGGGGGGGGGGGGGGGGGGGGGGGGGGGGGGGGGGGGGGGGGGGGGGGGGGGGGGGGGGGGGGGGGGGGGGGGGGGGGGGGGGGGGGGGGGGGGGGGGGGGGGGGGGGGGGGGGGGGGGGGGGGGGGGGGGGGGGGGGGGGGGGGGGGGGGGGGGGGGGGGGGGGGGGGGGGGGGGGGGGGGGGGGGGGGGGGGGGGGGGGGGGGGGGGGGGGGGGGGGGGGGGGGGGGGGGGGGGGGGGGGGGGGGGGGGGGGGGGGGGGGGGGGGGGGGGGGGGGGGGGGGGGGGGGGGGGGGGGGGGGGGGGGGGGGGGGGGGGGGGGGGGGGGGGGGGGGGGGGGGGGGGGGGGGGGGGGGGGGGGGGGGGGGGGGGGGGGGGGGGGGGGGGGGGGGGGGGGGGGGGGGGGGGGGGGGGGGGGGGGGGGGGGGGGGGGGGGGGGGGGGGGGGGGGGGGGGGGGGGGGGGGGGGGGGGGGGGGGGGGGGGGGGGGGGGGGGGGGGGGGGGGGGGGGGGGGGGGGGGGGGGGGGGGGGGGGGGGGGGGGGGGGGGGGGGGGGGGGGGGGGGGGGGGGGGGGGGGGGGGGGGGGGGGGGGGGGGGGGGGGGGGGGGGGGGGGGGGGGGGGGGGGGGGGGGGGGGGGGGGGGGGGGGGGGGGGGGGGGGGGGGGGGGGGGGGGGGGGGGGGGGGGGGGGGGGGGGGGGGGGGGGGGGGGGGGGGGGGGGGGGGGGGGGGGGGGGGGGGGGGGGGGGGGGGGGGGGGGGGGGGGGGGGGGGGGGGGGGGGGGGGGGGGGGGGGGGGGGGGGGGGGGGGGGGGGGGGGGGGGGGGGGGGGGGGGGGGGGGGGGGGGGGGGGGGGGGGGGGGGGGGGGGGGGGGGGGGGGGGGGGGGGGGGGGGGGGGGGGGGGGGGGGGGGGGGGGGGGGGGGGGGGGGGGGGGGGGGGGGGGGGGGGGGGGGGGGGGGGGGGGGGGGGGGGGGGGGGGGGGGGGGGGGGGGGGGGGGGGGGGGGGGGGGGGGGGGGGGGGGGGGGGGGGGGGGGGGGGGGGGGGGGGGGGGGGGGGGGGGGGGGGGGGGGGGGGGGGGGGGGGGGGGGGGGGGGGGGGGGGGGGGGGGGGGGGGGGGGGGGGGGGGGGGGGGGGGGGGGGGGGGGGGGGGGGGGGGGGGGGGGGGGGGGGGGGGGGGGGGGGGGGGGGGGGGGGGGGGGGGGGGGGGGGGGGGGGGGGGGGGGGGGGGGGGGGGGGGGGGGGGGGGGGGGGGGGGGGGGGGGGGGGGGGGGGGGGGGGGGGGGGGGGGGGGGGGGGGGGGGGGGGGGGGGGGGGGGGGGGGGGGGGGGGGGGGGGGGGGGGGGGGGGGGGGGGGGGGGGGGGGGGGGGGGGGGGGGGGGGGGGGGGGGGGGGGGGGGGGGGGGGGGGGGGGGGGGGGGGGGGGGGGGGGGGGGGGGGGGGGGGGGGGGGGGGGGGGGGGGGGGGGGGGGGGGGGGGGGGGGGGGGGGGGGGGGGGGGGGGGGGGGGGGGGGGGGGGGGGGGGGGGGGGGGGGGGGGGGGGGGGGGGGGGGGGGGGGGGGGGGGGGGGGGGGGGGGGGGGGGGGGGGGGGGGGGGGGGGGGGGGGGGGGGGGGGGGGGGGGGGGGGGGGGGGGGGGGGGGGGGGGGGGGGGGGGGGGGGGGGGGGGGGGGGGGGGGGGGGGGGGGGGGGGGGGGGGGGGGGGGGGGGGGGGGGGGGGGGGGGGGGGGGGGGGGGGGGGGGGGGGGGGGGGGGGGGGGGGGGGGGGGGGGGGGGGGGGGGGGGGGGGGGGGGGGGGGGGGGGGGGGGGGGGGGGGGGGGGGGGGGGGGGGGGGGGGGGGGGGGGGGGGGGGGGGGGGGGGGGGGGGGGGGGGGGGGGGGGGGGGGGGGGGGGGGGGGGGGGGGGGGGGGGGGGGGGGGGGGGGGGGGGGGGGGGGGGGGGGGGGGGGGGGGGGGGGGGGGGGGGGGGGGGGGGGGGGGGGGGGGGGGGGGGGGGGGGGGGGGGGGGGGGGGGGGGGGGGGGGGGGGGGGGGGGGGGGGGGGGGGGGGGGGGGGGGGGGGGGGGGGGGGGGGGGGGGGGGGGGGGGGGGGGGGGGGGGGGGGGGGGGGGGGGGGGGGGGGGGGGGGGGGGGGGGGGGGGGGGGGGGGGGGGGGGGGGGGGGGGGGGGGGGGGGGGGGGGGGGGGGGGGGGGGGGGGGGGGGGGGGGGGGGGGGGGGGGGGGGGGGGGGGGGGGGGGGGGGGGGGGGGGGGGGGGGGGGGGGGGGGGGGGGGGGGGGGGGGGGGGGGGGGGGGGGGGGGGGGGGGGGGGGGGGGGGGGGGGGGGGGGGGGGGGGGGGGGGGGGGGGGGGGGGGGGGGGGGGGGGGGGGGGGGGGGGGGGGGGGGGGGGGGGGGGGGGGGGGGGGGGGGGGGGGGGGGGGGGGGGGGGGGGGGGGGGGGGGGGGGGGGGGGGGGGGGGGGGGGGGGGGGGGGGGGGGGGGGGGGGGGGGGGGGGGGGGGGGGGGGGGGGGGGGGGGGGGGGGGGGGGGGGGGGGGGGGGGGGGGGGGGGGGGGGGGGGGGGGGGGGGGGGGGGGGGGGGGGGGGGGGGGGGGGGGGGGGGGGGGGGGGGGGGGGGGGGGGGGGGGGGGGGGGGGGGGGGGGGGGGGGGGGGGGGGGGGGGGGGGGGGGGGGGGGGGGGGGGGGGGGGGGGGGGGGGGGGGGGGGGGGGGGGGGGGGGGGGGGGGGGGGGGGGGGGGGGGGGGGGGGGGGGGGGGGGGGGGGGGGGGGGGGGGGGGGGGGGGGGGGGGGGGGGGGGGGGGGGGGGGGGGGGGGGGGGGGGGGGGGGGGGGGGGGGGGGGGGGGGGGGGGGGGGGGGGGGGGGGGGGGGGGGGGGGGGGGGGGGGGGGGGGGGGGGGGGGGGGGGGGGGGGGGGGGGGGGGGGGGGGGGGGGGGGGGGGGGGGGGGGGGGGGGGGGGGGGGGGGGGGGGGGGGGGGGGGGGGGGGGGGGGGGGGGGGGGGGGGGGGGGGGGGGGGGGGGGGGGGGGGGGGGGGGGGGGGGGGGGGGGGGGGGGGGGGGGGGGGGGGGGGGGGGGGGGGGGGGGGGGGGGGGGGGGGGGGGGGGGGGGGGGGGGGGGGGGGGGGGGGGGGGGGGGGGGGGGGGGGGGGGGGGGGGGGGGGGGGGGGGGGGGGGGGGGGGGGGGGGGGGGGGGGGGGGGGGGGGGGGGGGGGGGGGGGGGGGGGGGGGGGGGGGGGGGGGGGGGGGGGGGGGGGGGGGGGGGGGGGGGGGGGGGGGGGGGGGGGGGGGGGGGGGGGGGGGGGGGGGGGGGGGGGGGGGGGGGGGGGGGGGGGGGGGGGGGGGGGGGGGGGGGGGGGGGGGGGGGGGGGGGGGGGGGGGGGGGGGGGGGGGGGGGGGGGGGGGGGGGGGGGGGGGGGGGGGGGGGGGGGGGGGGGGGGGGGGGGGGGGGGGGGGGGGGGGGGGGGGGGGGGGGGGGGGGGGGGGGGGGGGGGGGGGGGGGGGGGGGGGGGGGGGGGGGGGGGGGGGGGGGGGGGGGGGGGGGGGGGGGGGGGGGGGGGGGGGGGGGGGGGGGGGGGGGGGGGGGGGGGGGGGGGGGGGGGGGGGGGGGGGGGGGGGGGGGGGGGGGGGGGGGGGGGGGGGGGGGGGGGGGGGGGGGGGGGGGGGGGGGGGGGGGGGGGGGGGGGGGGGGGGGGGGGGGGGGGGGGGGGGGGGGGGGGGGGGGGGGGGGGGGGGGGGGGGGGGGGGGGGGGGGGGGGGGGGGGGGGGGGGGGGGGGGGGGGGGGGGGGGGGGGGGGGGGGGGGGGGGGGGGGGGGGGGGGGGGGGGGGGGGGGGGGGGGGGGGGGGGGGGGGGGGGGGGGGGGGGGGGGGGGGGGGGGGGGGGGGGGGGGGGGGGGGGGGGGGGGGGGGGGGGGGGGGGGGGGGGGGGGGGGGGGGGGGGGGGGGGGGGGGGGGGGGGGGGGGGGGGGGGGGGGGGGGGGGGGGGGGGGGGGGGGGGGGGGGGGGGGGGGGGGGGGGGGGGGGGGGGGGGGGGGGGGGGGGGGGGGGGGGGGGGGGGGGGGGGGGGGGGGGGGGGGGGGGGGGGGGGGGGGGGGGGGGGGGGGGGGGGGGGGGGGGGGGGGGGGGGGGGGGGGGGGGGGGGGGGGGGGGGGGGGGGGGGGGGGGGGGGGGGGGGGGGGGGGGGGGGGGGGGGGGGGGGGGGGGGGGGGGGGGGGGGGGGGGGGGGGGGGGGGGGGGGGGGGGGGGGGGGGGGGGGGGGGGGGGGGGGGGGGGGGGGGGGGGGGGGGGGGGGGGGGGGGGGGGGGGGGGGGGGGGGGGGGGGGGGGGGGGGGGGGGGGGGGGGGGGGGGGGGGGGGGGGGGGGGGGGGGGGGGGGGGGGGGGGGGGGGGGGGGGGGGGGGGGGGGGGGGGGGGGGGGGGGGGGGGGGGGGGGGGGGGGGGGGGGGGGGGGGGGGGGGGGGGGGGGGGGGGGGGGGGGGGGGGGGGGGGGGGGGGGGGGGGGGGGGGGGGGGGGGGGGGGGGGGGGGGGGGGGGGGGGGGGGGGGGGGGGGGGGGGGGGGGGGGGGGGGGGGGGGGGGGGGGGGGGGGGGGGGGGGGGGGGGGGGGGGGGGGGGGGGGGGGGGGGGGGGGGGGGGGGGGGGGGGGGGGGGGGGGGGGGGGGGGGGGGGGGGGGGGGGGGGGGGGGGGGGGGGGGGGGGGGGGGGGGGGGGGGGGGGGGGGGGGGGGGGGGGGGGGGGGGGGGGGGGGGGGGGGGGGGGGGGGGGGGGGGGGGGGGGGGGGGGGGGGGGGGGGGGGGGGGGGGGGGGGGGGGGGGGGGGGGGGGGGGGGGGGGGGGGGGGGGGGGGGGGGGGGGGGGGGGGGGGGGGGGGGGGGGGGGGGGGGGGGGGGGGGGGGGGGGGGGGGGGGGGGGGGGGGGGGGGGGGGGGGGGGGGGGGGGGGGGGGGGGGGGGGGGGGGGGGGGGGGGGGGGGGGGGGGGGGGGGGGGGGGGGGGGGGGGGGGGGGGGGGGGGGGGGGGGGGGGGGGGGGGGGGGGGGGGGGGGGGGGGGGGGGGGGGGGGGGGGGGGGGGGGGGGGGGGGGGGGGGGGGGGGGGGGGGGGGGGGGGGGGGGGGGGGGGGGGGGGGGGGGGGGGGGGGGGGGGGGGGGGGGGGGGGGGGGGGGGGGGGGGGGGGGGGGGGGGGGGGGGGGGGGGGGGGGGGGGGGGGGGGGGGGGGGGGGGGGGGGGGGGGGGGGGGGGGGGGGGGGGGGGGGGGGGGGGGGGGGGGGGGGGGGGGGGGGGGGGGGGGGGGGGGGGGGGGGGGGGGGGGGGGGGGGGGGGGGGGGGGGGGGGGGGGGGGGGGGGGGGGGGGGGGGGGGGGGGGGGGGGGGGGGGGGGGGGGGGGGGGGGGGGGGGGGGGGGGGGGGGGGGGGGGGGGGGGGGGGGGGGGGGGGGGGGGGGGGGGGGGGGGGGGGGGGGGGGGGGGGGGGGGGGGGGGGGGGGGGGGGGGGGGGGGGGGGGGGGGGGGGGGGGGGGGGGGGGGGGGGGGGGGGGGGGGGGGGGGGGGGGGGGGGGGGGGGGGGGGGGGGGGGGGGGGGGGGGGGGGGGGGGGGGGGGGGGGGGGGGGGGGGGGGGGGGGGGGGGGGGGGGGGGGGGGGGGGGGGGGGGGGGGGGGGGGGGGGGGGGGGGGGGGGGGGGGGGGGGGGGGGGGGGGGGGGGGGGGGGGGGGGGGGGGGGGGGGGGGGGGGGGGGGGGGGGGGGGGGGGGGGGGGGGGGGGGGGGGGGGGGGGGGGGGGGGGGGGGGGGGGGGGGGGGGGGGGGGGGGGGGGGGGGGGGGGGGGGGGGGGGTTTTTTTTTGGGGGGGGGGGGGGGGGGGGGGGGGGGGGGGGGGGGGGGGGGGGGGGGGGGGGGGGGGGGGGGGGGGGGGGGGGGGGGGGGGGGGGGGGGGGGGGGGGGGGGGGGGGGGGGGGGGGGGGGGGGGGGGGGGGGGGGGGGGGGGGGGGGGGGGGGGGGGGGGGGGGGGGGGGGGGGGGGGGGGGGGGGGGGGGGGGGGGGGGGGGGGGGGGGGGGGGGGGGGGGGGGGGGGGGGGGGGGGGGGGGGGGGGGGGGGGGGGGGGGGGGGGGGGGGGGGGGGGGGGGGGGGGGGGGGGGGGGGGGGGGGGGGGGGGGGGGGGGGGGGGGGGGGGGGGGGGGGGGGGGGGGGGGGGGGGGGGGGGGGGGGGGGGGGGGGGGGGTGGGGGGGGGGGTTTTTTTTTTTTTTTTTTTTTTTTTTTTTTTTTTTTTTTTTTTTTTTTTTTTTTTTTTTTTTTTTTTTTTTTTTTTTTTTTTTTTTTTTTTTTTTTTTTTTTTTTTTTTTTTTTTTTTTTTTTTTTTTTTTTTTTTTTTTTTTTTTTTTTTTTTTTTTTTTTTTTTTTTTGGGGGGGGGGGGGGGGGGGGGGGGGGGGGGGGGGGGGGGGGGGGGGGGGGGGGGGGGGGGGGGGGGGGGGGGGGGGGGGGGGGGGGGGGGGGGGGGGGGGGGGGGGGGGGGGGGGGGGGGGGGGGGGGGGGGGGGGGGGGGGGGGGGGGGGGGGGGGGGGGGGGGGGGGGGGGGGGGGGGGGGGGGGGGGGGGGGGGGGGGGGGGGGGGGGGGGGGGGGGGGGGGGGGGGGGGGGGGGGGGGGGGGGGGGGGGGGGGGGGGGGGGGGGGGGGGGGGGGGGGGGGGGGGGGGGGGGGGGGGGGGGGGGGGGGGGGGGGGGGGGGGGGGGGGGGGGGGGGGGGGGGGGGGGGGGGGGGGGGGGGGGGGGGGGGGGGGGGGGGGGGGGGGGGGGGGGGGGGGGGGGGGGGGGGGGGGGGGGGGGGGGGGGGGGGGGGGGGGGGGGGGGGGGGGGGGGGGGGGGGGGGGGGGGGGGGGGGGGGGGGGGGGGGGGGGGGGGGGGGGGGGGGGGGGGGGGGGGGGGGGGGGGGGTGGGGGGGGGGGGGGTGGGGGGGGGGGGGGGGGGGGGGGGGGGGGGGGGGGGGGGGGGGGGGGGGGGGGGGGGGGGGGGGGGGGGGGGGGGGGGGGGGGGGGGGGGGGGGGGGGGGGGGGGGGGGGGGGGGGGGGGGGGGGGGGGGGGGGGGGGGGGGTGGGGGGGGGGGGGGGGGGGGGGGGGGGGGGGGGGGGGGGGGGGGGGGGGGGGGGTTGGGGGGGGGGGGGGGGGGGGGGGGGGGGGGGGGGTTTTTGGGGGGGGGGGGGGGGGGGGGGGGGGGGTTTTTTTGGGGGGGGGGGGGGGGGGGGGGGGGGGGGGGGGGGGGGGTGGGGGGGGGGGGGGGGGGGGGGGGGGGGGGGGGGGGGGGGGGGGGGGGGGGGGGGGGGGGGGGGGGGGGGGGGGGGGGTGGGGGGGGGGGGGGGGGGGGGGGGGGGGGGGGGGGGGGGGGGGGGGGGGGGGGGGGGGGGGGGGGGGGGGGGGGGGGGGGGGGGGGGGGGGGGGGGGGGGGGGGGGGGGGGGGGGGGGGGGGGGGGGGGGGGGGGGTTTTGGGGGGGGGGGGGGGGGGGGGGGGGGGGGGGGGGGGGGGGGGGGGGGGGGGTGGGGGGGGGGGGGGGGGGGGGGGGGGGGGGGGGGGGGGGGGGGGTGGGGGGGGGGGGGGGGGGGGGGGGGGGGGGGGGGGGGGGGGGGGGGGGGGGTGGGGGGGGGGGGGGGGGGGGGGG
>CM042983.1:33126167-33129434 GCA_023678885.1 Pogostemon cablin | reverse complement strand
CTCCTTATCTTAGTGGTGAAAATGATTACTTGAAAGTCAACAACCCCAAGGGGCTTTCTTTGTTTTATTTTTTGAGAAAAAACTGAAACGAAATGAATTTTTACCAAAATAAAAGTACCCTTTCGCTTTTTACAGATATGGATTGTACCGATCAGTAATAATAATGCCATTATATTTGATGTGGTATATACAATAATCTAATCGAAATTTATTTAAGAATTCCTAATTTCCTGAATTCAATCAATCCAATTTAAATCCGTTTTAGATAGTTTAAGATTTTAGATAGTAATAGAAAAGGTTGTACCTTTTTGAATCGAAGAATTTAGACCTAAATAAAGAAGGTTCCGCTGATTCATTTCGAGATCTAATTGAAATATTATTCATTTCATATTGGATACTAAAAATGAAATGTGAGATAAGACACGCAATCTTATATTTGTTTGCTTTCATATACCCTATGTATATTATGTATATATAGGGTATAGGATATATAGAAAAGAGTGATTATCTACAAATTTTCAATCGTGATACAGATGTAACTTAACATACCGAAACGACTGCCATTATTGGTATCAAACCAATAACGATTCATACAAGCTAAATCTTCTAATCGATAATTAGGCCAAAGAAATAGCTTTAATTTAATTAATTGATTTTCTCTTCCTGAAGATGGTTATTGTCATGTGAAATTTGGCTGCTGTTTTTTACGTTCCAAAATGCCGAATTTTTTTTCTATAAAATTTCTATTTTTTGAATTTAAAACAAATAAAAATTCTCAATTTTCTACGATGTCTAAAGGATAAAATATTTTTCGGGAACAAGGAAATCAAAATGATTTTTGTCTCTATTTTCAGTTATTCTTTGATGTGGTGAAATAATTTCATCAAAATTATTGTTAGAAACATGTATTTGCTCTTGGTATTTTTGATGCTTATTCTTATGAACCGACGAAATACCTATGGTTTGATACATAATAAATTGCCCATCTTTTTTTTCAGACAGACGAATGGGTTCTATAATCAATACGCCCTTCTTCATCAATTCTGAAAGAGTTAAATTCTTCTGAATCAACATTATATTCCAAGCTCATTTCTCTGTTTTGAATCGAGGATCTAGTAATGTTTCTTGGATCTATCAGTCTAAGCAGGAGACAATATACCTTGATATATTGATCATTCTTTGATTCAAAGCCTCATCCCATCTAAATTGAAAAAGCAAATAACGTTTCAGGAAGAACTCGAGTTCTGCTTTCGTGTTGCTTTTGGATTGTTTTTTTCTTTTTCCCTTTTTTCATGTCCGATCCTGTATAATTTTCTTCAATATCTTTTTGTTGTGAGAGAACGGAGCTTAGATCTCCTCGACTTATGGGTTCTTTTTCTTCTTGATTTCGATGCTTTTTATTTGATAGCATCAAAAAAATTCCCTTTTCATGATTTTTTTCTTTTCACTTCTATTTAAATTTAAAAGAAGTAATTTGCTTGGTATAAACCAAGGTTTCATTTTATATGTCTTAGAAAGTAATACAAATTCTGGAAGAACCAAAGTTCCAGATTCGATATGGGATGCTTTAGCATTTTTTCATTCATTCCCATCCAATCGCAAAATCTATTGTGGGAGTTTGGTAGATTGATCTCTGGAATAATAAGATAATTTTTTTTTTTTAGAAATTATTTGATAATTTGTAGTATGAATTTGAGTATTTTGATTCCTATTGGTATCGATTATGATCCAGGCCTCAATATCTAACTTTTTGTCTAAGATCAAATTTCAAATTTTCCAATCAAAATATTTTATATCGGCCGACTTTTCGATATGGACCCTTCCTAGATCAGTTTTCGTAGGGATGTTCCTCAGTATATCAAAAAGGTTTTTTTTAGACGTGTTATTGTTATAAGAAATCTCTTGTTCTTATTTCCTTGAACTTGAAGGGGAGATACATAAAAAAAGCATTCCGTTTTCTTTTCATAATTAATAAATTTAGATGATAAAAGATCATATCTGTAGTATTTTCTAAAATTCTCTTTTTGATTAGATAATAAATATACTTCAAATTGTTTTTGGGTTTTTTGGAATTCATTAAAGGGGTTTTTTCATATGAATGCTGTTTGCTTAAATTTTCCTTTTAGCTATACGACACCGCTGAAACGTATTTTCGCCATTTTTCTGGTATTAATTTAGACCACCCTGGTCTGAATAAATGGTATTGATAATGTCCTCTTAACCAAGTTTTCCATGGATTCATTTCATAACTCGGAAGTTTATTATTTACCAATTTCGAATCAAGTACTCCTTGTGTTTCAAAAGAATCCTTTATTTAGGCTTAAGGAAAAAGGGGATTCCTTGATATTGAACAACAGATCTTAACGAGTTAATAACTTGGATTTTTGATAATTTGTAAAATACATATGCTTGTGGCACGTAGGATAAGTCATAAAAAATAGATGAATTGTTTTTAATATTACTAATATTATCAAGTGTTTTTTGAAAGTCGAAATAAACGAAATTGGAGTTTTCTTTTTTTATTAATTCTTTCTTGTTTTCTTTCATTATTGTAAATGTATTTATCAAGAATTTTTTTTGTTAATTTAAGAAAAAGTCTGTATTTATTCTGGGAATATTAATGATAGATAAAAATAAATCTGTGTGTATTTTTTCAATGAAAAAAGAAAAAAAAAGGGATAATTTACAGATTAATCGATCATTTCTTCTTTTTTTAACATTTGTTGTTTTTCTAATTTTTTAGCATTATAACTTGTAGGACTAAGATTATTTATTCTTGGAGTTACTTTTTTTTTTCTTTTGTGATTCTTTCTATTTGATTTAGAATTGTACTTGTTCTATCAGACAGATTATTCATTTTTTTTTCTGTCAATGAATAGTTTGTCCAGCTCGGAGATGCAATTTGAATTTGACTAAATGATTTGTGACTTATCTGATTGTTTATTATGGAATCTTTTTCTTCTTTAATTTGGTTTGAGTCATATACTTCTACTTTTTTGAATCTAAATAATACAATTGGATTTACTTTTGAAAGTTCTTTTATTATTCTTTTTATAAAAAGAATATTTTGGATAACCCATTTTTTTGTTTCTTTTGAAACTTTTCGAAGTAATTTTGTTTTTCCTTTGAAAACTGTTAGAACTCGAAAATACTTCTTTTTCGATTTTGCAATTTTTTTTTCGAATTCCTTTAGAATGGGTTTAAAAAAGGAAGGTCGTTTTCGGGCGAACAAAAGGGAAGTTCAGTTTCCATTCCCCAAACTGTTAA
>CM042983.1:33083667-33098667 GCA_023678885.1 Pogostemon cablin | reverse complement strand
CACAAATTGGGAGAATTTGTACCTACTTTGAATTTCCAAGGACACGCAAAAAGCGATAATAGATCCCGCCGTTAATCTTATCTTAAAAAACATATAGATAGATACTTATGCTTCATTAGTAGGAGAGAAACCTTATGCTAATGCTAAGGAAGAAAAAAACAGAAGTATACGCTTTAGGTCGACATATATCTTTATCTGCTGACAAAGCAAGAAGAATAATTGATCAAATTCGCGGCCGTTCCTACGAGGAAACACTTATGATACTAGAGCTGATGCCCTATAAAGCATGTTATCCCGTTTTCAAACTGGTTTATTCTGCAGCAGCAAATGCTAGTTTCAATATGGGTTCCAACGAAGCCAATTTAATAATAAGTAAAGCAGAGGTTAACGAGGGTACTGCCGCTAAGAAATTAAAACCCGGGCTCGAGGACGTAGTTATGAGATAAAAAAAGCTACCTGTCATATAACTATTGTATTGAAAGATATATCTTTAGATGAATATGAGGAGATCTCTTTCTATTCGTTAAAAAAACCTAGATGGAAAAAGACAACTATGGTATATCATGATGCGTATAATAGTGAGGTAGTATGGGACAAAAAATAAATCCGCTTGGTTTCCGACTTGGTACAACCCAAAGTCATCATTCCCTTTGGTTTGCACAACCAAAAAATTATTCTGAGGGTCTACAAGAAGATCAAAAAATCAGAGATTTTATCAAAAATTATGTTCAAAAGAATATGAGAATATCCTCCGGTGCGGAGGGAATTGCCCGAATAGAGATTCAAAAAAGGATCGATTTGATCCAGGTCATAATCTTTATGGGATTCCCAAAGTTATTAATCGAAAGTAGGCCGAGAGGAATCGAAGAATTACAGATGAATCTACAAAAAGACTTTCATTATGTGAATCGAAAACTTAACATTGATATCACAAGAATTGCAAAACCTTACGGAAATCCTAATATTCTTGCAGAATTTATAGCTGGACAATTAAAGAATAGAGTTTCGTTTCGAAAAGCAATGAAAAAAGCTATTGAATTAACTGAACAAGCAGATACAAAAGGAATTCAAGTACAAATTGCAGGGCGTATCGACGGAAAAGAAATTGCACGTGTCGAATGGATCAGAGAGGGTAGGGTTCCCCTACAAACCATTCAAGCTAAAATTGATTATTGTTCCTATACAGTTCGGACTATCTATGGGGTATTAGGCATCAAAATTTGGATTTTTATAGACAAGGAAGAAGAATAAAAAAACTTTCATTGTTTTTCCCTTGATAGAACAAAAAGGGAAACTTGTTCATTCTTTTCTGGTCAATCAAACAAATTCTTTAATTCTAATTCTATAGGATTTAATAAAAATTCGATTAACCTTTTGTTTTGATATAATTGCTATGCTTAGTGTGTGACTCGTTGGTTTTTTTTTTTAATTTTTAGGGGGTTGGGATTCAAAAAAAATAGGCCCGGTAGTATGAAAACCAACCCATCGCTTCATATTATCTGGATCTAAAGAACCTGTCAAGATATGCCAAATCGTCATATCTTTGTAGCAACTGAAATTTTTTTTTGAATTAAACTTTAATTAATTCTAAGTTTAAAGCAAAATACAGAACAAGAGTGTGGATAAAAGGAAGGGTGAGAGAAAGAGAGAAAAAAAAATATCAATGATATAGAATTCCAATATGTAAGGTCTATGAGTCATCTCATAAAAGACAGTGTAATAAAGCATCAATACTAATTGATTCATCCATAATGAAATATGAAATGAATCCTTCTTATAGATTATAGAAGAAAAATAGATTATAGAAGAAAAAACTCAAGAGCTTCGAGCCAATTAAGACTAAGAAGGTTGACTCAAGAATAAATTGGATTAGAAGCTTCGTTGTAGAATTCTGACCTAACCATTTAGTACGAAGTGGTGGGACGAAGGAACCTGTGAATGCAAAATATTTTATTGAACAAATGAACCTTAATGATTCACTAGTTGGGATGGCGAAACGAACCGGAAATAAATTCATCTATTCGGAGAAATGAGGAACAAATGCTAGGACTGAAATAGAGATTGCAAGAGTAAATATTCGCCCGCGATAACTTTTTTTTTTTTTTTTAATTTGAATTGGTAAACTTGGATAAAAGACAAAAGAAAATAAAGATTTAGTAGGACGTTAGAAAAAAAAAATTGTTTTTTTCTAAATTTTTTTAGAAAAATGTTCTAATATCTATCTATTCCAATTAATTCAAATTCCATTTTGAATCCTGTTATTCGCGAGGAGCTGGATGAGAAGAAAATCTCACGTCCAGTTCTGTAGTAGAGATGGAATTTCGAAAAAACCATCAACTATAACCCCAAAAGAACTAGATTTCGTAAACAACATAGAGGGCGAATGAAGGGAATATCTTATCGAGGTAATCATATTTGTTTCGGTAAATATGCTCTTCAAGCACTTGAACCTGCTTGGATCACATCTAGACAAATCGAAGCAGGTCGACGAGCAATGACACGAAATGCACGCCGCGGTGGAAAAATATGGGTCCGTATATTTCCAGACAAACCAGTTACAATAAGACCCGCCGAAACACGTATGGGTTCTGGAAAAGGATCCCCTGAATATTGGGTAGCTGTTGTTAAGCCGGGGCGAATACTATATGAAATGGGTGGAGTAACTGAAAATATAGCTAGAAGGGCCATTTTAATAGCAGCATCCAAAATGCCTATACGAACTCAAATTATTATTGCAGAATAGAATAAAGTAGAACCAACAGAAATGAGTCTGGGGAATGAAAGAAAACCGCAGGTTTCTTTTTTTAGACAAACAATATTTCTTTTATTTTCTTCATCCTTTGCATTGGAAGAATAGACTCAAAAATTCAAATTCATATGATTCAACCTCAGACCCATTTAAATGTAGCGGATAACAGCGGGGCTCGAAAATTGATGTGTATTCGAATCATAGGAGCTAGTAATCGTCGATATGCTCATATTGGTGACGTTATTGTTGCTGTGATCAAAGAAGCAGTACCAAATATGACCCTAGAAAAATCAGAAGTAGTCAGAGCTGTAATTGTTCGTACCTGTAAAGAACTTAAACGTGACAGCGGTATGATAATACGATATGATGATAATGCTGCAGTTGTGATTGATCAAGAAGGAAATCCAAAAGGAACTCGAATTTTTGGTGCAATCCCCCGAGAATTGAGACAATTCAATTTTACTAAAATAGTTTCATTAGCTCCCGAGGTATTATAAAATAAAAAAGAGACCCTGCTATTTTTGGGGTATTTGAAAAGAAATAGATTAAGAACTAGATTCACCCGTAGATTATGTCTCACGCATATACCTTGAAAAATACATATTTAGAAACCAATAAAAAAAGGAAAAACATGTTAATTATATCCAACTTTGAAGCAAAAAAAATTTAGTTCATTATGGGTAGAGACACTATTGCTGAGATACTAACCTCTATACGAAATGCTGATATGGATAGAAAAAGAGTTGTTCGCATAGCATCTACTAATATTACCGAAAATATTGTTAAAATACTTTTCCGAGAAGGTTTTATCGAAAATGTCAGAAAACATCGAGAAAAAAACCAAAATTTTTTGGTTTTAACCCTGCGACATAATAGAAGGAATAGGAAAAGACTACATACCTATAGAAATTTTTTAAATTTAAAACAGATTAGCCGACCCGGCCTGCGAATCTATTCTAACTCTCAACGAATTCCTAGAATTTTAGGTGGAATGGGGATTGTAATTCTTTCTACTTCTCGAGGTATAATGACAGACCGGGAGGCTCGCCTAGAAAGAATCGGCGGAGAAATTTTATGTTATATATGGTAATCCTTTTAATATCCAAATGGGATCCGAAACCTCTTCCTATTTGTAAAAAAAAAAGGGGGGGTTGTCTAATATCGTTTCTCCTACATTAGTTGATACTTCAAGGGGCTTTACCTGAAATGAAAGAACAAAAATGGATTCACGAGGGTTTAATTACTGAATCGCTTCCCAATGGCATGTTCCGTGTTCGGTTAGATAATGAAGATCTGATTATAGGTTATGTTTCAGGAAAGATCCGACGTAGTTTTATACGGATACTGCCAGGAGATAAAGTAAAAATTGAAGTAAGTCGTTATGATTCAACCAGAGGACGTATAATTTATCGACTCCGAAACAAGGATTCGAAAGATTAGGTGGTTTTTATTCAATACGATTCGAGATGCAAAATTTCAAGAAACGTATTTTCTACCAAGAAGTAGATTCAGAATTAAGATAAGGAATTAAAAATATGAAAATAAGAGCTTCCGTTCGTAAAATTTGTGAAAAATGTCGACTAATTCGCAGACGGGGACGCATTAGAGTAATTTGCTCCAACCCGAGACATAAACAAAGACAAGGATAATCAGACTCACTAAAGGGCTCAATGTACAAATAAAGAATCTGTTTTGACATCAAATGGATATATTCCATATATTTCTGACTCATATTTATGAGATGATACAATATGGCAAAAGCTATACCGAGAGTTGGTTCACGTAGAAATCTACGTATTGGTTCACGTAAAAGTGCACGTAGAATACCAAAGGGAGTTATTCATGTTCAAGCAAGTTTCAATAATACTATTGTCACGGTTACAGATGTACGGGGTCGGGTGGTTTCCTGGTCCTCGGCCGGTACTTGTGGATTCAAGGGTACACGAAGGGGGACGCCCTTTGCCGCCCAAACAGCAGCGGCAAGTGCTATTCGTACAGTAGTAGATCAAGGTATGCAACGAGCTGAAGTCATGATAAAAGGTCCCGGTCTCGGAAGAGACGCCGCATTACGAGCTATTCGTAGAAGTGGTATACTATTAACTTTTGTGCGGGATGTAACCCCCATGCCACATAATGGCTGTAGACCTCCAAAAAAAAGACGTGTGTAGAAATGAAGAGTGAATAAATTTCAAGAGAAACAAGAGAAATAAATAATTCAATCAAATAAAATATTATTACTATGGTTCGAGAGAAAGTAACAGTATCTACTCGGACACTACAGTGGAAGTGTGTTGAATCAAGAAAAGACAGTAAACGCCTTTATTATGGGCGCTTTGTTCTGTCTCCACTTATGAAAGGACAAGCCGACACAATAGGCATTGCGATTCGAAGAGCTTTGCTTGGAGAAATAGAAGGAACATGTATCACACGTGTAAAATCTGAGAACGTCCCCCATGAATATTCGACTATAACGGGTATTCAAGAATCGGTCCACGAAATTATAATGAATTTGAAAGAAATTGTATTGAGAAGTAATCTATATGGAACTTGTAGCGCGTCGATTTGTGTTAGGGGCCCTGGATATGTAACTGCTCAAGATATAATCTTACCGCCTTATGTAGAAATCGTCGACAATACACAACATATAGCTAGCTTGGCAGAACCAATTAATTTGTGTATTGGATTAGAAATCGAGAGAAATCGCGGATATCTTATAAAAATGCCACATAACTTTCAAGATGGAAGTTATCCTATAGATGCTGTATTCATGCCTGTTCGAAACGTAAACCATAGCATTCATTCCTATGAAAATGGGAATGAAAAACAAGAGATACTATTTCTCGAAATATGGACAAATGGGAGTTTAACTCCGAAAGAAGCACTTCACGAAGCCTCCCGGAATTTGATTGATTTATTTATTCCCTTTTTATATAAGGAAGTATATAAGGAAGAAAAAAACTTACCTTTAGAGGACAATCAATACGGGGTTCCTTTATCCCCTTTTACTTTTCATGAGAAATTGGATAAAGTCAGAAAAAAAAAAAAAATAGCATTGAAATCGATTTTTATTGATCAATCCGAATTGTCTCCCAGGATTTATAATTGTCTCAAAAGGTCCAATATATATACATTATTGGACCTTTTGAATAACAGTCAAGAGGATCTTATGAAAATTGAACATTTTCGCCTAGAAGATGTAAAACGGATATTGTGCATTCTAGAAAAACATTTCGCAATCGATTTACCAAAAAACAAGTTTTAAATCAATTGGATTGAATTAAGATATAAGAGTTGAATCTGTAGCACAATTCAACTATTCGAAAGAATTTGAGAATTTTAGTGAATAATTGAATAGATGTATCTAGGGAAAATTCGCTTTGAAGCAACTATTCCCTAGATACACACGTCGTGTTATTTCACAATTGAATCAAATTAAAAAAGACCTAAAGTTAGGGATTCTCAATAGGTAATGTTGCACCAATACCCAACCAAAGAGCGACTGCGGTACCAATCAAAAAGACGGTTGTCGCTACTGGACGGCGAAATGGATTTTGGAATTTATTAACATTCTCTAAAAAGGGTACTGTTAATAATCCCGCAGGTACTGAAACCATTAAAAGAACACCCAATAATTTATTGGCACTGTACGAAGTATTTGAAATACGGGAAAGAAATACCATTCAGGTAATATTCCAGGGGGGTTAAATGATGGATCTGCCGGTTCACCAATCATTGATGGTTCTAGAACCGCTAAGCCTACGTTACATGCAATAGTACCTAGAATGACTACTGGAAAAATATATAAAAGATCGTTTGGCCATGCGGGTTCTCCGTAATAATTATGACCCATACCTTTAGCCAATTTAGCTCTTAATACAGGATCATTCAAATCGGGTTTTTTTGTTATTGGGATAGGTGAATTCTTATAGATCCATCCCCCGAAGGAACCGGACAGATAATTAATTTATCATCCGGCTCGAGCAAGACTCAAAAGAACCAAATGAATCCATAAAAAATCTATGTGTTGGCTATATCTATATCTACACATACACATATTGAATGATTTGGTGTAAAAAAAAAGAAAAAAGGGATTCTTTTTCCGGAATTGCAACTATCCCATTGCAAAGAATTCGGCTCGAAGTCTAAGTAAATACTCAATACCCAAGTTGGCTTACAGGTGTGGATCATGATATGATCAAGTGCTTTTTGGGTCGTCTCAGACTTTACGATTACTATGTTATCTCCAAAATAATGGAGCTACACACAAAAAATTGTTTTACTTGTTACTAATTTAGTCTAGCCTAATCTTTTTTCTATAGTTCTCTTGTTCATCACCGATAGTATTATTATGATCATATGAATTCAAACATATGCAATTGCAGTACATAATATTGGAAATTAATAAGTATAAAGTATAAAACAGTAATTAAGTGAAATAAAACATTTACTTAATTCTCTATTTTATTTTACGATGTTACTATCATCAGATTTTACGAATCTTCATGATGCACACTAAGTGATCAGACATAGAGATTCTCTTCAAGCGAACCAGCCTATCTTCTGTATAGAGGTTACACAGTGGTGTAAGACACATAATGTGTTGTGAATTTCCAATAGACAGACATATACACAGACCTATCAATAGTTCAAGTCACACACACTCCCATAATCCATTTTCTCTTCGGAGAATTCCCTTCAACTACAAAATATTTATTTATTTATTTGACAGATTCGTTGAAGGAAATATCCAAACCCATGTCTTATTATTTTCAATAAATCCATACTTAGCAATAAAATCTATTATTTATCCTCTAAGTGATAAATGATTGATTCCAAATCCAAATATTATCTTAATACTATAAAGAGACCAGCTTTACCTTGTTATCGTATTGGAAATGCATGCATAACATAAACATACAGCAGAAGAAGTGGCAATACAAAAGTGTGTAAACTAATAAAAAACGAGTCAAGGTGGATTGTCCCACACTAGCACTTCCCGCAATAATTCTACCAAGGGGATCCTATTAAAGGAATAGCCTCAGGTACGCCTGTTACAATTTTCACCGCCCAAAACCAATTTGGTCCCGAGGTAAGGAATAACCAGTTACGCCAAAAGATGCGGTCAATACTGCCAGAACCACACACGTAACCCAAGTCAATTCGCGAGGTTTTTTAAATCCACCAGGAGATACACACGAAAAACATGGAGAATCATCATTAGGACCATCATACTTGCCGACCATCGATGAACTGATCGAATTAACCAACCAAGTTAGCTTCCGTCATTATGTAGTGTATGCAAAAGAACAGAGGCAACAGTTCAGTAACAGTCGGACGGTAGTACAAAAGTCATAGCAAACCCTTAGCTACTTGTACTAAAAAACAGGTAAGCGTAATTCCCCCTAAACAATAAAATATATTGACATGGGGAGGAACATATTTACTAGTTATATCATCCGCAATCGCTTGAATCTCAAGACGTTCTTCGAACCAATCATAGACTTTATTGAGATAGGCGAAAACCCCCTCCCAGAACCGTATATGAGACTTTCATCTCGTACAGCTCAAGCAAAAACACCCCCCCCAAAAAAAAAAGAATAGTCGGATATGTAAATGAACTAGAAAGTCGAAACTTCTTAATCTCCGATTCAATCTTCTCTAAATGTACGAAGAGAAGAAAAAATCCGCAAGCTCTTCTTTGTTTTGTGGTGATAATACCAAAATATCAAGTTGGCTCAATCGTCTTTATGTTGATCCTTACGGGCCTCTTGAATCCTCTTTTTACCTATTTTTTTTTCTTTTTATTGTCTCTAATGTGGCTTTTTTCCTTTCTTAATTATTGACTTGATAGGAATTCTCTTGTTAAGACCCTATAGAATTGATTAAACCCTCAGATTCATACTAGAACCACGATGATTCAAGAAAAAATCATCATTTAACCCAAGGATTCCCTGAGTAAGAACCGTTGGTTCATCACATATTCCATAAATTAGATAAAATGTCTAAAAAGAAAGATTTTTCTTTTTTTTTTCAAAACTGTTTTAATTTTTTCCGGGCACGAGGTATATAATTATTAAGTATGAATCATAGTTCAAATATTTCGTAATCTAGTTCATATAGTTCGTGTTCCAGATACTACGAATAAATATCTGACGAAGTAGAGCCATCTTAGGAAGGCGACAGACCTATTCTCTGTACTATCAATAAAATCAATTATAACAAGTCGCACACTCATATTCCGGAAAGACAGAAAGAAAGAAATTCACGATCGAACTACCAAAATAGACAAAATAGAATAGCCCAGAAATTCGAGTTCTAACTGATTGATTTTTTATTCAAAAGCCAAGACTTCGTGATTCTTATAGATTTAATTCATTGAAATTCCATCCAATAAAACGGAAGAATTGTAAATTTCCAAAATAATAGATAGAAATACCGCAAATAGGGCCATTGCGACACCCATCAAAGGAGTCGTTCCCCAGCCGGGAGCTACTTTACCATATTCCGAATTCAATGGTTTAATAAACTCCCTACAGTAGTTCGTCTTGGACCCGATCTAGAACTGTTCTCAACAGTTTGTGTAGCCATAAATTATTTTATTCATTGAGATCTGTTGACTTTGTATACCATTCCGTTGTAAATAAACGATCTTATGATAGATCCGTTGGGGTCTTGAAATTATATAATCATAATGGAAACAGCAACCCTAGTCGCCATCTTTATATCTGGTTTACTTGTAAGTTTTACCGGGTACGCCTTATATACTGCTTTTGGCAACCTTCTCAACAACTAAGAGATCCATTCGAGGAACACGGGGACTAGTTGAAGTTGAAGTAATGGGCCTCCCAATCTGGGGAGGCCCATTACTTCAATTGAGCTAATGCAAAATTATTTTATCTTTTTAGTTGGAACTTTAGGCGGTTCTCGGAAAAAAATAGCGAAAAAAATTATCCCTAGAGTCGAGACTAAAAGGAATGTATAAACCAATGCTTCCATAAATTCGATCGTGGTTTACAATTATAGCTTTCCTACCTGTTTGTTTTTTTCTTTTTGGGAATCATCTCAAAAAATCAAGAATCAAAAAAGGCGGTGATTCAAATTAACTCCGTTACTCGATGTAAAATAAAATTCCCTCCAAAAAGAAAATAGAGATGAAAGATACAAAAGGGGTCTTGTATCAGACTGCTTGTCTTTTTGTAGTCGGATCCCCCAGTTTTTGGAATGCTCCAAACTCTACTTGAGCATCCAAATCTGGGTCAATACCAGCAAAAACATCTCTGAACAAGGTCCTAGCACCATGCCAAATGTGTCCGAAAAAGAAGAGTAAAGCAAACGAAGCATGTCCAAAAGTAAACCAACCCCTTGGACTGCTACGAAAAACACCATCGGATTTCAAAGTCGCACGATCCAATTCAAAAATTTCACCCAATTGGGCACGTCTAGCATATTTTTTCACAGTAGCAGGATCACTATAACTGACTCCATTGAGTTCGCCGCCATAGAACTCAACGGTTACACCTACTTGTTCAACACTATACTTGGATTCTGCCCTTCTAAAAGGAACATCCGCTCTAACAATTCCATCGCCGTCTACCAAAACGACCGGAAATGTTTCAAAAAAAGTGGGCATACGCCGTACAAAAAGCTCACGCCCTTCTTTATCTCTAAAGATAGGGTGTCCTAACCAACCAACCGCTATTCCATCTCCGTTATCCATTGAGCCTGCCCTGAATAATCCTCCTTTTGCCGGATTATTGCCGATATAATCATAAAAAGCTAATTTTTCAGGAATTTTAGACCAGGCTTCTGATAAACTTTGATTTTCTGCTAGCCCGGCGCTAACTCTTCGATATATCTCTTGCTGGAAGTAACCCTGATCCCATTGATAACGAGTGGGCCCAAATAATTCGATGGGGGTAGTTGCTGAACCATACCACATAGTTCCAGCAACTACAAAAGCTGCAAAAAAGACAGCCGCGATACTACTGGAGAGTACGGTTTCAATATTATCTCCATACGTAATCCTTTGTATAGACGTTGTGGCGGTCGAACGCTAAGATGGAATAGACCGGCTAATATGCCCAATGTACCTGCTGCAATATGATGAGAAGCTATTCCTCCCGGAACAAAAGGATCAAAACCTTCCACGCCCCACGACGGATTTACAGGTTGCACTTTTCCCGTCAGTCCATAAGGATCAGACACCCATATTCCAGGACCGTACAGGCCTGTTACATGAAATGCACCAAAACCAAAGCAAGCCACCCCGGAGAGAAATAAATGAATTCCAAAGATCTTAGGCAAATCTAAAGAAGGTTTTCCTGTACGTTCATCAGAAAATATTTCTAGATCCCAATAGACCCAATGCCAGATAGCTGCCAAAAAGCATAAGCCAGAAAACACAATATGTGCCCCAGCTACACCTTCGTAACTCCAAATCCCTGGATTCGTTACAGTCCCTCCTGTGATACTCCAACCCCCCCACGAATTGGTTATTCCTAAACGAGTCATGAAGGGTATAACGAACATACCCTGTCTCCACATTGGATCAAGAACGGGGTCAGAAGGATCAAAAACTGCTAATTCATAGAGAGCCATTGAGCCCGCCCAACCAGCAACCAGAGCTGTATGCATTATATGAACGGAAAGCAATCGGCCGGATCATTCAATACAACGGTATGAACACGATACCAAGGCAAAACCCATGTAAAAAACCCCTTTATCAAAGAAAAATAAACACTACGTAACTTTATTGCATTGGAATATACTATGACTATCCTACGGACTTCCCCCGTTTAGTGGATTATTTCCTAACAATGGTTTTTTATTCTATTCTGTTCGAAATAATGAAAGAATTCTGTTCGTAAGAACAAAGAGAAGCAGATTTATTCTATACTCGATACGTACCAATACGCAATGGTGGATTGATACCACTTTCTATGAGTAAATGTGTTCATCCTAATTTATCATTAGAGGGGTCCTATTCGTAAAAAATTTCCTTTATTTTTTTGTCTTTCTTTCTGAAATTTTCTAATCTATGGATAAAATAAATATGATAAAGATACTATTCTAAAATTAGAAAGGCAATAAAACCGCATTGTTACGTTTCCACATCAAAGTGAAATAGAGTATTTAGTTCTTTTTTCTTTCAATTTATGCCTATTGGTGTTCCAAAAGTACCTTTCCGAAGTCCTGGAGAGGAAGATGCATCTTGGGTTGACGTATAGTGCGACTTGTCAGATATATTGGGTCATATGGAATTTCCCCGTTCTCTCCCCCCATCGAGATATCCTCTGTTTCGCCCAAGAAGGAGAAATGGAATCATCCATAAATTGGAGCGTGAAGTGCAATTAGATGCATTGTTTGGGGGAATTCATAGTACTATTATCAATTCGAATAATTTATGGTTGGCTTTGGTTGGACTAAAAAAATGAAGTATCCAGGCTCCGTTTAGAAAAAACCCAATTGGTAATATATCTAGGATTACTACGTGTATCCTAAAGGATTCCTGTTTGTTATTTGTAAATTCATAACAAAAAGAAATGGTGGTGAGAAGATTTGTCCTATATGTGCAAATCAAAATGGGGCAGATCTTTACCCGGAGTAGAGCATAAACCTAAAAAGATGAAAGAGGCCCATTTAGGAACAAGAAAATACCGTCGTGATTTGGATTGAATCTCGACGAAACAATACATCAATGAAAAGTGAATTCAATAAGTTTTTCTATTATTATTATAAATTTAAATTATAAAGAAGAAATCAAAATTCGTCTTTATTGAAAAATCGAAGAAAAAGCCCTTTCGTTAAAAGTCCGAAAACCCTGCTATGAAAAAGAATAGGAAAAAAGAAAGAGACTGGAATCTATACATTGATTCTTTTTTCGCTATTTTTTTTGAACCGTATGCACCAAAAGGTGCATGTACGGTTCCTAAGGGATACAATTTTACCCTACCCAACCGACTTTATCGAGAAAGATTACTTTTTTTAGGCCAAGAAGTGGATAGCGAGATCTCGAATCAACTTATTGGTCTTATGGTATATCTCAGTATCGAGGATGATACCAAAGATCTGTATTTGTTTATAAACTCTCCTGGCGGATGGGTAATACCCGGGTAGCTATTTACGATACTATGCAATTTGTGCGACCAGAGGTCCATACAATATGCATGGGATTAGCCGCGTCCATGGGATCTTTTATCCTGGTTGGAGGAGAAATTACCAAACGTCTAGCATTCCCTCACGCTTGGCGCCAATGGGGTTTTTTTATTTGAGAGAAAAAAGAAACTATGCCTTCGCCATATGAATATTAAGTAATAATAGCATGGCACTTCGAATTCGATATGAAAATTTTTTGTATTGTTTTTTTTTCAAAAGATTCGATTATGTATCGAGAGAGTAGTATGAGATAAAAGATATTTCCGATTTTATCTTATTTATCGGAAGTCCAATTTAGCGTTACAAACTTGGTTGTTTTCACACCGAAGGGCTCTTAACAATATTTTAACAATATTAAGTTATAAAAAAAAAGAGTGAAAAAACAAAAATTTTCCCTTTTTGATCCAAGCAAAAAGAAACTTTGGGATTGCTGAATCAAAGAAAAAAAAAAAAGAATCCATTTGAAAATAGAAAGCAACGGAGCCATCATAGTATTTTTGAACTCCTCCAAAGGGAAGGGTGGCAATTTGATCATTTACTCGTCTGGGCTGATAGATTCGATTTTTATCTGGAAAGTCAGGGTCAATTCGATTGTATAGCCGTATGCAATGCACAAAAGACGATGCCCGTACGGTGTTCAATTCTATCTTTTTTTTTTCTTATTATTCTTTTTACGCCTTTTCTGTTCCTTTCATCACATTAGATAGAGAAACCTTCTATCATCAGGGTAATGATCCATCAACCCGCCAGTTCTTTTTATGAGGCGCAGACGGAGAATTTATCCTGGAAGCGGAAGAACTGCTCAAACTCCGCGAAACCCTCACAAGGGTTTATGTACAAAGGACGGGCAAACCATTATGGGTTGTATCTGAAGACATGGAAAGAGACGTTTTTATGTCAGCAACAAAGCCCAAGCTTATGGAATTGTTGATCTTGTAGCAGTTGAATGAAAAAAAAAGGAATCCGCGATTTAATATTTTAGCTCCGAGTTTAACTATTTTATTTAAAGAAACTAAAAAAATTCATAATCATCCGGTTAGGATCAATCTAAACCAGCCCATTATGTATATGATTCAACATGCCAACTATTAAACAACTTATTAGAAATACAAGACAGCCATCCGAAATGTCACAAAATCCCCCGCTCTTGGGGGATGCCCTCAGCGCCGAGGAACATGTACTAGGGTGTATGTGCGACTCGTTTAGATCATGAGCTTATACAAAAAAGCAAGAAGCCGCTTCCAGTATGAATGATTAGTCCAGTGAATAGGATAGAATGGAAGAAGGAACTCTATTTACTATCTACTTAACTATCTAAAAATAAGCAAATTGATCCCTCTATTGTGTATAAAATTTATGGTTTCCGCTGGTGCAAATCCAATCGCCTGAATTTAAGATGAGAAAATTCTCCATTGGTAGCAAATCGTTATCCATTAAGCGAGGAAATCTTATTGAAATTCAAAAAAAAACATAAAAATGAAGTTATCGCTCGGTCCAAGAACGGACTACGAGGTCAGCTGCCCAGCTAAATTTCAGAATTAAATACCGTTACTGTATAGGCGGATCTTATTGTGAAAGACCTCTTACTGGATAATTCATAAGTAGAGCCAAAGAGTGTGATGTGAACTATACAAGTTGCCAATAACATTGATGAAATATTAAATGAAGTGAAGTAAAGGCTCGGTGTATAGAGAAGACCTCGCCGTTTAAGAAGTAACCATAGAAACGATGAAACCCACTATGTCTTTATCGATTCATTTTTTGAAAATCCCTAAAAAAGAAAAAATCGTGGTCGGGAGGTTATAGTAGCCAAAGCCATAGGAATTTTTTATTTTATACATTGGACAAATCCGTTTGGTTATTAATAGACTAGGCGGGTAAAAGAATAACTGAAAGAAAGGAAATAAATTAGTTATTTGTCAAAATTGGATTTAATTTATTCAATGACCAGAATTAAACGCGAATATATAGCCCGGAAGCGTAGAACAAAAATTCGTTTATTTGCATCAAGTTTCGGGGGTCTCATTCAAGACTTACTCGAACTATTACTCAACAGAAAAAAAGAGCTTTGGTTTCGGCTGATCGGATAGGGATAA